>OZ021716.1:17691277-17973777 GCA_963978555.1 Galerucella nymphaeae
TCTATTAGCTGCACTTTTACTGGATTTATTTATTAATTTATTATCGACAGGTGTATACAGTTTAAAATGGGAAACCCTCGGCCAGTGCCTCTACACGACGAGTTTCGAACAAAACGCAGTTTCCGTTTCGCTGTCACCGCTCAGTCGCCATCTAGTGGTCGGTTTGGCGTCTAGAATCGTACCGAATGATCGTTGGATAATGGCGCGCGTATTTAAAATACATCAAAAAGACGAACCGGGTGATAGATTACCGGTCATTAGGGAATTGGAACAAAATAGAGATAGTAGAATTAATTGTATAAGATGGTTACCGATTTCTGGTCAAGGATTGATATACGCCACGAATACCGGTCAATTGGTTGTGTTGACTTGAAAAATTTTGTAATCTTGATTTGATTGAAAGTGGAAAACTGTGAGAGATGAAGATGGAATTGTGATTGCGTTTGTTTGGTTTTAAAATTGTTCGAGTCGTTTCATTTTCCCATATATTTAGTGTTTCTATTATTATTATTAAATGAACTTTTTCTTACAACTGTCAAAAAGGTTGTCGTTTATTTTGCTCGGCAAGGCACAGTCCGGTGGTAGACGTCCCAAACAGTTTTAAAACCGTAAACTGGTGGATGTAAAAAAAAAACGAGAGATTGAATCTATTCTTTAATATTTCCCCATCCTGTATATTTCAATCGAAAAGAATTTTTTTTGCTGTTGTATTCGTATAGAGCACGCTACTTATTTTTGATTCCCGAGATATTATTTTCATCAACATACAGTTCTGTGGTTCTATATTTTGAAATTTATATGTTTGGGCCCTTGGTTGAAAGTAATTTTTGATATAATTGGAGGTTTAGATGACATTTTTTGTTAATATTTATACACACACAATAAACTACCTATTTTTACTTATGTATTAGGTAGAAAAGTGTACCTGAAGAGTGAATATCAACTTGAAAGCTATTCGTTATGTCTGTAACTATTTAAATCAAAATAAATATTGAATTTTTACTACCAATATTTCGATTAACTGTTTTAAAATTACTTCACATTTATTTTTATTAACCAACATCCCCCCGTAGCACAATACGAAAAAATTATGTAAATGCTATATTTTATTAAAAGCAAACTATAGGCTGTTATCTGAATAACACCCTGTAGAAGGTGATATTATGTATCTAGTGATTTAATTTTTATCTATTTTATAACATAAAAATTAAACTGTACTAAATACATTATTTTTTTTTTAAATATTTTGACTGTTTTCAAACGACATGAACTTTTACACAGACTTTATATAGAAGAAAAGTCTGTGCGAAAGGGGCTTTGATGCAATATTTTTAGTATTTTTTCTTTTGGACTGAATCTTGTGTGCTTGTGAAATATGTAATTTTTCTTAAGAGTTGTTAAAGTGCATATTTGTAAATATATATTCAATAAATATTTAAGTTAGAAGTGTTTTATTCGTCCATAAATTATCCCATCTCTAACTGTTACTTCAAAATAAAAAAGATCGCACCTCTAGTTTTGTCAAAACGTCAAAATCGAAAAGAAGAACGATATAACCTTGCAGTTTGTTATGAAAAATGAATCACAAAACTCCTGTACATTATAGTTTTTTAAGAATAAAACAAATTTTAAAGTGCCCAGCAAACCAAAATAATAGGTAAGGATCTTAATTATGAAATATCTAAAAAATATATTCACGTAATTTTAGATCAATTCAAACTATTGGTAAAATAACGATACCTGAAAGAAGGTTGCAATCAGTTAACGACAAACATATCATTTCATTGGATTTTAAAAATTGTTCTAAAATACCAAGTGATGAAATACCCGTTCATGTTTATGGACATATAAATTCTGTAAATTCATCAGTAAATTTTATAGAAGTAATTATTTGGAAAGAATTGTCATCAGAAGCGGAAAGTAGAATACGTGAAAATTTATTAAGTGAAGTACAATATTTGTGTGGAATTACAGAATCAAATCTCGCAAACGATGTAATTTGTCCATGTCCGTCGTTGGAATAATAGCTACGATAAGTTTGTCAAAATTTATTTCCAAAAACGTACGTCCTAACTAACCCTACTGTCAAAATTGTCACTCTGACCAATGACATTTAAAAGTGGGCACAAATTCCTAACATTCCAATGAAAACAACAAATTCCTTATATTTTTGTCTATAAACGTTCAGTATTCAAGAAGAAAGTGAGTTGGTGGGTTCCCGAACATCGAATCTGTCGAATTTAACATATAAACAAATTAGCCTATAAACCGCTTCAAAATGGTAGCAGGAATAGATTCACTTCCAGACGAAGTTCTGGAATTTATCTTATCCCTAATTCCACCCTACAAGGATCTCCACGATTGTATGTTAGTTAGCAAAAGGTGGAGAAGGTGTGTTTTAAGTAAGTTTAATGCTTTTTCTTTTATGCTATTTTTAGATAAGGTCTTTGTTTGTGGAGGAAGGTTTGATGATTCCAGTTTATTTTTTTGGATATTTTGCCAAGTAATTCTCAAGTTATATGATTCATATTCAGTGCGTCATTTGTGGGAATTATCATTTTTTTTGTAAGCTATTTTAAATTGATATAATAAAATATTCTTATATTTATAATTTTGTTAGAAATTCTTCGACATTATCATTGATATTTTTTTTTATAATTATCTAGATGTGGTTAAACAAAAACAACGCAACTTATATAGAGCAATCAATGAATTTGATGTAAGATGGGAACGTCTAACTCCTATAGACATGGCTCCAACTATATCTAAACGATATTCACACACAGCTGTTGTTCATGACAATTCAATGTTTGTTTTTGGGGGTAAGCTTCTTAAATTATTATTCATATTGTCTTTTACAGTTTTCTACTTGTTTTGGGTTTCCATACAACTACTATTTGTTGCAGGTTGTACATGTGCAATGACAACTTTCAACGACCTTTGGCGTTTAGATTTAACCAAACGAAGATGGATCCGTCCACTAGCAACTGGTACATATCCATCTCCAAAAGCCTGTAGTTCTATGATTCGCCACAAAGATACACTTATTTTATTCGGAGGATGGGCTTATCCACCCTCTTATCCCCTATACCAAAGTTGGCATTTATTCAATGAACTCCATTTATATGATATTGTGGCGAATCGATGGAACTCAGTGACTGCCATAAATACTCCACCACCAGTTGCTGGTCATTCTGTGTCCATTATCGGTGATTGGATGATTCTTTTCGGTGGATTACAGAAACCTTGCAATGCAGTGCATTGTGAAAAGTCTAATGATATTTGGAAGGTTAATTTAAGCAATTGGACGTGGTTTAAACAAGAAGTTGAGAGTAAGTTGAAGAATTTAAATTTGTATTTTTTAATTATTTTTATTTTAAGGTGGACCTAAACCTAACGGAAGATTTGGACAAACTCAAGTAGTTATCGATGATGAAAATTTACTTATATTAGGTGGTTCAGGTGGTCCTACATCGCATCATTGCGACGCGTGGATTTTAAATATGTGTGGAGATTTGTGGAAATGGAAAAAGGTGGAAATTATTGGAAAGAATAATGAACCGTCTAATATTTGGAGTAATCCAGGTTGTAAGGTAATTATAAATGTTGTAAATGTAAATAAAGGGTTGATAATTTTTGAGACCAAAAAAAATTATAGTAGGATGAAACCCATTGGAAGAGGTGGAAAATATAACAAAAAAGAAAGGATTAATAAATTACGGGTGATATGAGATTGGGAAGGGGAAGGGGGTGAGTTTTTAAGGGTAAAAAACGGTTAATCTCAATTTTTGGGAAAACTGCAAGTCTTTTGAAAAAAAGTTGAATGGGAAAGTTGTAGGAAATAAAAAGATCCAGAACTTTTGTATAGACACTTTTTTTACATAACCTCAAAATGTATGTGAAAAATTCGAATAACTGAGTTTTTGGTTTTTTATTTTTATCTTTTGCAAAAAACATTATTTTTTCACGAAATTTGGTGAAAACTCACCTTTGTATGTCCCAAATATACAGTAATTTTTTTGATTTAGAATATTCAATTTTTCACCTTATTTTGACTTAAATATCGAAAAAGCACCCTAATTTTCAATCGAAAATTCTCACGTCAAAATATCTGCTTTTTTTAAAAAGTTGGTGTGTTTCTTATTCGTTGAAATCTCTACTTTCTGATGGTATAAAAAAATATACATCACTATGGTAAATGTTATCAGAAAATGCAAATAATGAAAAAAACTCGAATCCGAAAATTTTTTTTTTGAATCATTTTTTATAATTTTGAGCAATTTATTAAAATTTTCCGAAGGTAACTCAGGTATATGTAATCTTAAAATAAAAATAAATAGGTCTCTACGCATATAATTTAAAAAAGATTCGAAAACTTTTTCAAAATATTATTAAATATTAACTTTATTAACTTATTTGGTTGTTCATTATAGTAGTATAATAATATTTCGATTAGCAATTTTTTTTGTTAATCAATATAACATGAAATTTTACGTTTTCCTAGTAATTAAAGTGTAAATTTTAATAAATTGCTCAAAACTATAAAAAATGATTCAAAAAAAATTTTCGGATTAGAGTTTTTTTCATTATTTGCATTTTCTGATAACATTTACCATAGTGATGTATATTTTTTTATACCATCAAAAAGTAGAGATTTCAACGAATAAGAAACACACCAACTTTTTTGAAAAAGCAGATATTTTCACGTGAGAATTTTCGATTGAAAATTAGGGTGCTTTTTCGATATTCAAGTCCAAATTAATGGGAAAAAATGGATATTTTAAATCAAAAAAATTACTGTATGTTTGGGACATACAAAGATGAGTTTTTACCAAATTTCGTGAAAAAATAATTTTTTTCCCAAAAGATAAAAATAAAAAACCAAAAACTCAGTTATTCAAATTTTTCACATAAATTTTGAGGTTATGTAAAAAAAGTGTCAATACAAAAGTTGTCGCTCTTTTTATTACCTACAACTTTGCCATTCAACTTTTTTTCATAAGACTAGTAGTTTTCCCAAAAATCGAGATTAACCGTTTTTACCCTTAAAAACTCACCCCCTCCCCCTTCCCGACCTCAGATCGCCCGTAATTTATTAATCCTTTCTTTTTTGTTATATTCTCCACCTCATCCAATGGGTTTAATCCTACTATAATTTTTTTTCACTTTTTACCATTTTAAAAATTATCGACCCTGGTCTACAAGTACAGAATGGTTTAAAAAAATTTTATTTTCCAGATAGGCGATAAAATCGTAGTTTTAAATAGAATAAAAGAATCCGACAAATGTCCGATTGCTTATTATCCGAAAACAACTTGGAATGTAGGAGTTCGAACAGCTCCTGAAGATGGTCGACTATCGAGGATAGATTTGGCAAACAGAGCGACAGATCGAGACGAAAACGTCAATGGAAAAAGAGGAACTTTAAGAAATCACAAAAGAGAAATTAACAATGAAGATGGTACTTCCAATGTAAATTTAAAAGTATATGGACTACCGAGCACTTCCAACCTCAACATGTCAGCCTTCAACAGCCCAGATCCGAGAAGAATTCAAGAAGTTATAAAAATGCGCGAAAAACGTTTGGCTAATTTGCTTAAAGTCGAGGAAAACCTTACAAAAGGAGCTTACAAAAGAGAGAAAAAGACTCACTATCTCGGTGTATACGTTTTAGACATTTCGAAAGTGTTATTAGATCCGCCTATAGCTACTTGGTTGCCACCGAAAAATCTCAAAAACGGTCCTGAAGAAACTATTCTTTATACGTTGGTTGAAGGAAAATCTGAGCTGGTTATGTTTGGGGGGATACAAAAAGATGCTAATTCCATTGGGTTTTCTAAAAATTTAAGTAGTCAGATATCGAATAGTTTACATTTTATAACAGCACCCAGTTACGTTATTTGAATTGACAATTTATTATTTAAACATAGTGCCCCAAATAAATATATTGATGATTTTTTATTAATTAATTTTAACTGTAGATTTGTGTCCCTTGAAAACAAAATACTTTGTACATCACTTAGAGCGAACGCCAATGACTGAACTGTCTAATATTGAATAATTTCAAGGATTGTTATGTACATATTGTTTTATTTCCATCAGTTATTATTTTAACAAATTTGTTAAAAGGAGGAAAAAAATGCCATATTATTTATTAAGTGTTCATTCATTCAAAAAAAAATTGCAAACAGTGCAATATATCGAATGATATTTAATTTTTTCGTATTTTTGGGAGATTAATTTTGTAACTAGCGCTTTTGTTTATAAGATTTATAAAATTAAGTTTGTTCCATTTCGTTTTTTTATATCTTAAAGCATAATTACAATAAATATTTGAATTTGAAAGATCTTTTTCTATACTTTACAGTTTGAAACTAATTTTATTAAATGGTCTCATCCATATAGAAATAATATTTGTCTATGGTCTCATCTATTCAATTTTTATATTGTAACTATATGTTTCACTTATCGAGACCAAAAAAGAATAGGAACTACTTTTTGACAGATAGCCTCACTTCACGTTGGTGAAATCAAAACGACGCGAAAGCGAAACGTTCAAACATAACCTAAAATTTGATAATATAAAAAAAGTTTAACAAACTAACAAAATAAGAAGTTTTCAAGCATGGCTTTGACGAAACCAAAATCCGAAATGACATCAGAAGAGCTACAGGCTCGTGAAGAAGAAGAGTTTAATACTGGGCCTTTGTCGGTATTGACACAATCAGTAAAAAATAACACCCAAGTACTAATAAACTGTAGAAATAATAAAAAATTACTTGGTAGAGTTAAAGCTTTCGATAGACATTGTAATATGGTATTGGAAAATGTAAAAGAAATGTGGACAGAGTTACCTAGACCAGGTAAGGGACGGAAGAAGGCTAAACCCGTTAACAAGGACAGATTCATTTCAAAGATGTTTTTGAGAGGCGATGCAGTTATTTTAATTGTAAGAAATCCACTGGCTACAGCATCTGCATAGTTAATAAGGTTACTATAAGATTAACGAATTTATATTTTGTTTGACTACCATGGATTATTTATAATTTTTTCAATATAAAATCTGGAAAAGTTATTGTTTACTTTCAACTACCATCATGTCCTTTAAACCTTCAATTGGTTGGTTCTTTAAATTAAAATAAACAAACTGTCAATTTACAACAATTTATTAACATAGTTTATAAAAAATAAGACATTAAAGGCTATCTGACAACTTCCAGCAACTCGCAATAAATGATTCAGCCAAATAATAAAACAGGCTTTTCATTAAATTCGTAATCATGTTTTAATTACCAGGTGTTGGCACATTCAACAATAAATTTTGGCCACCAGGTAAATAGGAAACTTGTCGGGACCTGGAGAGTTGATATGCAATGTCTTCAGCTGCTTCTATACGTCTTAGTTCTACTAAACCTTCTCCTGCATCTCCAAATGCTTTAGCTAACAAAATAGCGGCTTGAGCATCACCTTCAGCTGAAATAACTGTCGCTTTCTTTGTTTGTTCTGCTTTTTCTACCATAAATCTGGCTTTTTCGGCATCTTGTTGAGCTACTTGTTTCAACTCTACTGCTTGAGTAAACTCCTTACCGAAAGTCAAGTGTGTTAATGAGATATCATCTAAAATAACCCCAAATTGAGCAGCTCTTTCGGTTAAATCTTCACTAACTTTTTGTGATACCACATCTCTTTGGGTAATTAATTCACCGGCATCAAATTGCGCTACAACTGCCTTAAGCACTTCTGTTGTAATAGATGGCAAAACTCTTTCTTCATAATCCTAAAAATTACTCGTATGATATAAACAATATTAGGAAATATGAACTAAGTATTTACCTGGCCTAAAATTGTGTATATCCTTGGTAATTGGTCTGGGATGGGTCTGAAAAGTATACGCAATGTAATGTTGACATTCTGCAGATCTTTACTTCCTGTAATAACTGGAATATTTCTGGGACGAGATCTTACATCAAAGATTATAGGCTTTTGAACCCAAGGAATAAAGAAGTGTGTACCTTCACCAATAACTTGTTTTTTGATACCAGCGAATCTATCGAATATAACCGCTCTATGACCCCCATCGACTACAAATGAATTACTCAAAAATTGCAATACCTAATAAGTTTTATACTTACCATTATATAAAGCTGAATTGACTACACCTCCAACAAGAGCTATTCCTAGACCGACTTGACCGATTCTGTTAAATAATTGAGCTGCGGACATTTTTACATGTGGGAAATGCAGGCGTGAATAGAGGTTACGTTATATAAAAATGAAGTACTTAGGTCAGATTCACTTGACAAATATTTTTAAATTGTAATGATAAACCTGTTTTTCGTGTTATTTTCTATATTCGAATTCGAAATAAAGTTTTACAAAATAATTTGTAAAATCAGACCTAAAATGTCTACCAAAGAGACCAGAGTCAGATGTCACACTTGATATTTTTCTTCTTTTTCTAGTTACGTGATCATAGACATAGATATGTTGTAGCTGTAGTATTTAAAGCTCTCAATCTTTATAGTCGCTGTAAAATACATATGTTGAGGCATATGATTTAGAAAATTTGATTTGACATTTCTTTGACACTTCTGTCATCCGTTATCTTATATCTTATCGTTAATAATGGCTGCTACGTCTAGGTAATAAATAATAATAAATACTGATGTTTTCTACACATACAACAATTATTTTTATCATATTTGTAAAAAACTAATACAGGTTGTAAAATTTCTTTTATAAATATTCTAGATATGATGCGAATAAAATTTGCTGTAGTTCTCATCCAGACGCTCCATTAATAGAAGATTATAGAGCAGGAGATCAAATATGTTCAGAATGTGGTTTGGTTGTTGGAGACAGGTAAATTATAAAGTGTAAATATATTACTTGATGTAATTTTATTGCAATGTATGTATTTTAGAGTAATAGATGTTGGTTCAGAATGGAGAACATTTAGCAATGATAAAAATGGAACAGATCCATCTCGTGTTGGTGGACCAGAAAATCCATTGTTGGGTGGATCAGACTTGACTACTATCATCGGACCAGGACGTGGTAAGTTGTAAATAAATTTGGATTATTATTAGTGTGGAAAATAATCATTAACATTGTAGGAGATGCAAGTTTTGATTCATTTGGGGTGTCCAGATACCAGAATCGCAGAACAATGAACAGTTCTGATAGAGCTTTAATAAATGCCTTTAAAGAAATAAATGCTATGGCTGATCGTATAAATTTGCCCAGAACAATTGTGGATAGAGCTAATAATCTCTTTAAACAAGTTCATGATGGTAGAAATCTCAAAGGTAAACAGGAAGTGAGGGTTTATACAGTTAACTCAAGGATAATCATTTTTAATGTTAAAAGAACCTCACTTAATATTTTTTTATAGGTCGGTCAAACGATGCAATAGCTTCTGCTTGCCTATACATAGCATGCCGTCAAGAAGGAGTACCCCGAACATTCAAAGAAATATGTGCTGTGAGTAAAATTAGTAAAAGAGAAATCGGTCGTTGTTTCAAGCTAATTCTTAAAGCACTAGAAACTTCTGTTGATCTCATCACAACTGGAGATTTCATGTCTAGATTCTGTTCCAATTTATGTTTACCCAACATGGTACAAAGAGCAGCTACACATATAGCTAGAAGAGCAGTAGAGATGGATATCGTTCCAGGAAGATCTCCTATTTCTGTTGCTGCAGCTGCTATTTACATGGCTTCACAAGTAAGTTACTGAATATTAAATTGAGTAGTTTATTGTTGATAATATTTTCATAGGCTTCAGATGATAAAAGGAGTCAGAAGGAAATAGGAGACATAGCCGGTGTTGCTGATGTGACAATCAGACAATCGTACAAACTCATGTATCCTCATGCAGCTGGACTTTTTCCGCAGGACTTTAAATTTGCTACGCCTATTGAACATTTGCCTCAGATGTAAAAAATTAATCTTTTTTTGATAATATCATGTTTGGAAAGGAAACTTGATGTTATTTTAAATTTGGGGGGAATAAGTGAAAGTTGTGCAGTGTAGAAATGTCCAATATCTTAATAATATCCAAAGTAATTGTATTGGTTTATATTTTCGGTTGTAATGCTAATTTTTTTACAGTATTTTGGTCCGTTTATAGGACTGTAACAATCAATTTTCGTTCTTATAGTTTTAGTTTGTTCAGTTAGTATCATTAGGATTAGTGAAAAGTTGAATATTTTTATAATTATAGGTGATAATAAAATAAATTGTTTTTTATTCAAAAGTTGCTTTATTATTTTCATCTAGTTTAGTTTTTGAAACTAATTGATTAATTTCTTCCAGCGCTTCCATATCTAATTCCATTTCTGAATTATCGCTGTTCACTTCATCATCTTCTAGAGGTGGTGTATCAACCCTTTCATCGTCTTCTAAAACCCAATTAAATCTTCAGTATTTTCACAAGGGAATCTTAAAAACTTACCGTCTGAAAGTATAACGACTTCATCTTCATTTGAAGTGTCTATATGTCTGTGAAAACCTTTTTTTATAACGTTCAACATTTTGCTGGAGTAACTCAACAAATCATCTTCGTCGATTTCTTTTTCTTGATTGGATGCGCTACCGGCTAATAGTTCCTGATGAACTCTTTCTAAGATGTATCTGTTGGCTATTTCGCGACATTGGTCTGAAAAATTTACTGGCAACCAGCCGTTTTTCAAGTCAAATTTTTGATTTCCTGGAATTTTCGGTAATCTTTGTAACATTTCTTGTATTTCTGGAAGTTTGATGTCGCAATACTAGGGAAGAATTAGGTTATTTGAAACAAAATCTTTGGTAAGTTGTTACTTACTTGGTAAAACATTTGTCTACCGGTTGGGATTGAGTCTTTGCTTAGAATGTAATGGTTTTCGCTACTTGAATATCTTGAATTTTGGTTTTTTCTGGATCTTATTATTATATGTGAACCCTCTTAAAAAATAATCATTTTATATACAGAAATAACTAAAATTTATTGATAAATACTGTACCACTTTCTCTAATTCTATAATCCAAAGTTTGGTATATTCTATAAGTGTAACTTGTTCTTGGATCATGTCCAAATTTAGTCCAAGTGGATCTAAACGGTCCTGTACTCCAATAATACGCGTTAGCAGGAAGAAGAACTTTACAATTATCATTAGTAATACCTGTCAAGTGTTGTATGGCTGGTTTTGTCCAAAGAGGTCTTTGGTCAAATAACTATGAAGAAAAAACAATTTTTTTATTCTTTTCATCACTAATAAATGAAAAAATACCTTTTTAACTTTCAAGTAACCTTCTTCCAAGCATTTTTCCTTAATAATTTTCAAAAGTAATTGTGGAGGTTCTTTGGGTATCTCCAAGTTTGGGTCCATAATGTTAATAATAAATGATAATTGTTTATGTGGGTTCTTTTCCCTTGGTTTTTTCTCAAAAGTTCTAAATAAATTATGATTGAAATTTGTCTCTAAACTGAACTTTTCACCAGCATTTAAGTATAATGTATGGCGAGTACTCTCATAACGACAAAATGTAGATGGAAGAAGAAAGGGTGATTGTGTAGCAGATTCTTTGGACCTTGAAACGCATGAATATTAACAAACTATTTTGAAGTCTATTTCCACACTTACAAAACAAATTCTAAATCTGGCAATTTTTTGGGAAATATTTTTTCATAAATATATTCAGCAGTTTGTGATTTTGTATCTTCCACAATTGGAAGGTATTGGAAATCAATTGGTTCTGAAAATATAACAAAATTAGAATAGTAAGGTCACATTATTTGTAACACATACTATTAAACTTAAAACTCTCCGATATATATCCTAGAATCTCATAATCGTATTCCTCGTCTTTTTTCTTAAATTTAACTAGTAATCCCGCTGCATTATCTCGATCAGCACTACAGGGCTTATTATATTTGTTATCTACATGAAGCCTCAATTCTAATTTTTTCTTTGGATCAGAAAATACCTAAGGATAAGATAATGTAAACTCTAGAGTTGCGGTGATAGTAATTTACGTTCATACCGTCTCAATGTTACACATCCCTCCTAAAGTTTCTACAGCTTTGGAAACATCTTTAACCATTCCAGGATATTCAACCCTCACAAATTTTCTGCGTAATTTGTAAATATCCTTTTTGTCAATACCGGAGAGAGTTTCATCTAAAGATTCTTCAGTTTCCTTCCTAATACTTTCACCAATCTGCAATTCACTGGTTTTTTCATTCATTTTTTTTTTGTTTATTTAAGGGTTAACACATTCAAAATATACAATACATTCTTTGTAGCTGCTATGTGTCTTGCTATAAAAAAGACTAGCAGTATTCTTCTTTTATTAATAATTGGCTTTTTTGACATTTTCCGTTAATTTTTGTGGTCTGCACACGGAAATAGAAGAAGAAGGCTTATGTCAGTTGACAACAAGAGTTAGGTTATATTGACGTTTGTAAACGTTTATTTATCTAAATAGTTCGATTTTCAAGTTTTTGCAATGGGAAATGATAAAAAACGTCGATCTCGTAGTCGAGATAAGGAAAAAGAACGTGATCGACGTAAAAGATCACGGTCAAGAAGTAAAGAACGCACCGAAAGAGATAGAGCTCGTGATACAGATCGACACAAAAGACACCGTTCTCGGTCTAGAGAAAAAGACTATCAGGGAAGTAGCAGTAACAGTAATAGATATGAAAAATCCGAGAAAGAAAAACATAGAAATGATAAAGATAAGTATGAAGAAAAAGATAGGAAACACAAAGATGTTAAAAAGGACGATATGGAAGATATAGAACAGGATAAAGTTAAAGTTGAAACCAAGGTAGAAGTTAAGCCTGAATCACTTAAAAAGGAACCTCTATCATTAGAAGAACTATTAACTAAGAAGAAAGCAGAAGAAGCAGCTAAAAGTAAACCAGTGTTTCTTACCAAAGAGCAAAGAATGGCAGAAGCCATAAAAAGGAGACAAGAGGAAGCTGATAAAATAAAAAAGCAACGAGATGAAGAAAGAAAAATTATAGAAACGTTACAGGCCAGTAGAGAAGCAGAAATGAAACGTGATGATAGAGATTATAGAAGACCTAGAGATAGAGACAGGGAAGAGGAGAAACAAAAAGATAAAGACAAGGAAAAAGAACAGGACGCAATTAGAGAACGATATTTAGGATTGATTAAGAAGAAAAGAAGAGTGAGAAGGCTTAATGATAGAAAATTTGTATTCGATTGGGATGCAGGCGAAGATACTAGTGTAGATTATAACAATTTATACAAAGAAAGGCATCAAGTAAGCAGAAAAATGAGTTTTTCTTTCGTAATATAAGTAAATTGGTTAATTTTTCTTTTTAAGGTACAATTTTTTGGCAGAGGCAACTTGGCAGGCATTGATATAAAAGCCCAGAAACGTGATCAAAGCAAATTTTATGGAGAACTGCTCGAAAAGAGGAGAACTGAAGCTGAAAAAGCACAAGAAAAAGTCAGATTGAAAAAAGTAAGGAGAAGGGAAGAAAAACAACTTTGGGATGACAGACATTGGACAGACAAAGAACAACAAGAAATGACAGAGAGAGACTGGCGAATCTTTAGAGAGGATTACAACATTACCATTAAAGGTATTTAATTCAATTATCTTCAATTTAAATATGTAATTGTTATTTATTATTAGGTGGAAAAATACCTGAACCAATTCGCAATTGGACCGAATCAGGTATTCAGAAGGAACTACTTGAAATAATAGAAAAAATCGGTTACAAAGACCCCACACCTATTCAACGACAAGCTATACCAATCGGTATGCAAAATAGAGATATTATAGGTGTAGCTGAAACAGGTTCCGGTAAAACTCTGGCATTTTTAATACCACTTTTATCTTGGATTCAAAGTTTACCCAAACTAGAAAGAAACGAAGACGCCGATCAAGGACCATACGCCATTATTCTAGCACCCACAAGAGAATTAGCACAACAAATCGAAGAAGAAACCGTCAAATTCGGACAACCACTAGGAATAAGAACTGTCGTAGTTGTCGGTGGACTTAGTAGAGAAGAACAAGGTTTCAGATTACGTTTGGGATGTGAAATTGTTATTGCCACACCTGGTCGACTAATCGATGTATTGGAAAATCGTTATTTAGTCTTGAATCAATGTACGTACATAGTATTGGACGAAGCAGACAGAATGATCGATTTAGGTTTCGAACCTGATGTACAAAAGATTCTCGAATACATGCCAGTTACAAACTTGAAACCCGATTCAGAAGAAGCAGAAGATAGTAGAGTATTGTTAGCAAATTATAACAGTAAGAAAAAATACAGACAAACGGTTATGTTTACTGCAACTATGCCTCCGGCAGTCGAACGCTTAGCCAGGACTTATTTAAGACGACCTGCTGTAGTTTATATCGGTTCTATCGGTAAACCAGTAGAAAGAGTCGAACAAATCGTACATCTTATGGGAGAAAACGACAAGAGAAAGAAACTAATGGAGTATCTTTCCAGAGGTTTCGAACCACCTGTAATTATCTTCGTTAATCAAAAGAAAGGAGCTGACGTGTTGGCGAAGGGATTGGAGAAATTTAATTACAACGCTTGTACATTACACGGGGGTAAAGGTCAAGAACAGCGTGAATACGCTTTGGCGAGTCTTAAAAACGGTTCCAAGGACATTTTGGTAGCCACTGATGTTGCCGGAAGAGGTATCGACATCAAAGATGTGTCTATGGTTATTAATTATGATATGGCGAAGACTATTGAAGGTGAGAATTTTGTTATTATTTCAATTATTGTAGTTTTAGACCAGGGTCGATAATTTTTGAGACCAAAAAAAATTATAGTGGGATGAAACTAGTTGGAAGAGGTGGGGAATATAATTATTATAAGGAAAAATAAATTACGGGTGATATGAGATTGGGAAGGGGAAGGGGGTGAGTTTTTAAGGGTAAAAAACGGTTAATTTTAATTTTTGGGAAAACTGCAAGTCTTGTGAAAAAAAGTTGAATGGGAAAGTTGTAGGTAATAAAAAGAGCGACAACTTTTGTATCGACACTTTTTTTACATAACCTCAAAATTTATGTGAAAAATTCGAATAACTGAGTTTTTGGTTTTTTATTTTTATCTTTTGCAAAAAACATTATTTTTTTACGAAATTTGGTAAAAACTCATCTTTGTATGTCCCAAATATACAGTAATTTTTTTGATTTAGAATATTCAATTTTTCACCTTATTTTGACTTAAATATCGAAAAAGCACCCTAATTTTCAATCGAAAATTCTCACGTCAAAATATCTGCTTTTTTTAAAAAGTTGGTGTGTTTTTTATTCGTTGAAATCTCTACTTTCTGATGGTATAAAAAATATACACCACTATGGTAAATGTTATCAGAAAATGCAAATAATGAAAAAAACTCGAATCCGAAAATTTTTTTTTTGAATCATTTTTTATAATTTTGAGCATTTTATTAAAATTTTCCGAAGGTAACTCAGGTATATGTAATCTTAAAATAAAAATAAATAGGTGTCTACACATATAATTCAAAAAAGATTCGAAAACTTTTTCAAAATTTTATTAAATATTAACTTTATTAACTTATTTGGTTGTTCATTATAGTAGTATAATAATAATTCGATTAGTAATTTTTTTGTTTATCAATATAACATGAAATTTTACGTTTTCCTAGTAATTGAAGTGGAAATTTTAATAAATTGCTCAAAATTAATCAAAAAAAATTTTCGGATATCAGTTTTTTTCATTATTTGCATTTTCTGAGAACATTTACCATAGTAATGTATATTTTTTCTTATACCATCAGAAAGTAGAGATTTCAACGAATAAGAAACACACCAACTTTTTTAAAAAAGCAGATATTTTGACGTGAGAATTTTCGATTGAAAATTAGGATGCTTTTTCGATATTTAAATTAAGTCAAAATAAGGGGTAAAAATGAATATTTTAAATCAAAAAAATTACTGTATATTTGGGACATACAAAGATGAGTTTTTACCAAATTTCGTGAAAAAATAATTTTTTTCCCAAAAGATAAAAATAAAAAACCAAAAAACTCAGTTATTCAAATTTTTCACATAAATTTTGAGGTTATGGAAAAAAAGTGTCGTTACAAAAGTTGTCGCTCTTTTCATTACTCACAACTTTGCCATTCAACTTTTTTTCAAAAGACTAGTAGTTTTCCCAAAAATCGAGATTAACCGTTTTTACCCTTAAAAACTCACCTCCTCCCTCTTCCCGACCTCAGATCGCCCGTAATTTATTTTTCCTTCCGTTTTTGTTATATTCTCTACCTTTTCCAATAGGTTATAATTTTTTTTCACTCTTTACCATTTTAAAAATTATCGACCCTGGTCTATTTATTGTTATTTATTTCAGATTATACTCATCGTATTGGTAGAACTGGTCGTGCTGGTAAAACTGGTATAGCTGTCAGTTTTTGTACCAATGACGATTCAGCTTTATTCTACGATTTAAAACAAATGTTACTGTCTTCACCGGTGTCTACTTGTCCGCCGGAGTTGATGAATCATTCGGAGTGTCAGTTGAAGCCTAATCAGCCCAAGAGACGAAGAGATGAGATGATTTTTGCTTGAAATTTATAATAATAATAATATTGTATTAAAAGTAATTTGTAGTTTTAATTAACACCACCCTGTATAAAGTAATTGGTAAATTCCAATTTCTAATCTCTGTTAAAATTAATGATTTCAATTTCCGTTACGCATATCCACTTCACCAAAAGCGAAAAGAAAAAAAGAAATGTTGTTTCCACGACACTATTTTTTAATAAGTGCCCCCCGGGATGTCGGACGCCCTGTGGAGATGATGAAAAGAAACCGCCTCTTTGGAATAGCTAGATCGACACTTCAACTCATTTTTTAATTCTTCGATGGACATGTAAGAGATGCTCCTGCCTTCGTATATTCCTAATTAAACTCAAATTGTTATACAGTACGTTCGAAAATTATTAAACGATTTATGGTAGTTAGTAGCTGTGAAGAAGGGTTTCGTTTTTGAAAGTAATTCGTTGAGGAAAATTTATAAAAAATATACAGTATGTAAAAATATTATTTTTTTTTGTATCTTCTACTTTCCCACAGGATGTTTTTTTTATTTCTTATAGTAATTTTCGTGGATTCACCTCTCTTTGAGGTAAATTAAAACCGCAAAACGGTCAAAAATATTAAAATTACCAACACTTTTTTTTTATTAAAAAATTTTTGCACACATTCAAACACGCACTGATTATTATTTCATTCTCATTATTTTTGTACGTTGATGCTATCGACTGTTTCAAAAGTAAACACCCCTTTCTACAAAAAGCATACAACGTTTTCCCTACGACTGCGATTTTTGGAAAAGTTGATTATATATTCGTCACTCTACACTCAAATTAAAACCAAATTATTTTTAAGAATCAAATAGGGGCTAGATTGAGGTTTTTTTTTTCTATGAAATAAGCGGATATTTGTTGAGTTTAGCCAAGTAAAAGTAGATTGAAATGGACAACACGTCGTTGCTCGAGTTGCATACAATATTTTTTCTACATTCAGGCAAAAACTGGAAAATTAGAATATAATATGTTAGGAACTCAAACCGTTCTTCTTTTTTTTGGATTTTTATGGCCTCCACTTTGTCAGTACTTAATCATAGCTGGTTTTCGCTTTGACCATTTATAAATTTTATATAATCAAATAATTTTGGAATAATTGTAACTCGTTGAGACTATAAGTAGTAAGTATATTATTGGTGTATTAGAGCAGGATCAGACACTTGCTCTGGATTTTTAGGTCTGTCATAAATCATCACAAAACTGACAAGAATGACATATGAGTTCAACAAAAATTTTGTTGCACTAGTGCAAAAAAGAATCACTTTTTCCATTAATAGTTATTTATGCAACAAGTGCAAAAACACGTTTTGCAAGAGTTGCATACAATATTTTTTCTAAATTCATGCAAAAACTGGAAAATTAGAATATAATATGTCAAGAACCTAACCTAATTAAACTCAACCCGTTCTTCTTTTTTTGTATCTTTATGGCCTCCACCTTGTCAGTACTCAATCATAGCTGGTTTTCGCCTTGACCATTTAAATTTTAAATAATTAAAGCTTTTTGCAATAATTGTAACTCGTTGAGACTAAATAGTAAGATATACATATATTATTGTTGTATTAAAGCAGGATCAGATACTTGCTATGGATTTTTATTTAATTTAAATGTTTATGTTTGTCATTAATCATCACAAAACTGACACAAGAATGACAGATGAGTGCAATAAAGTACCACTTTTTCCATTAAATGTGGTTAAAAAAAGTGTTGTTTTTTGAATGAATGTAGAAAAATTTTGTTTTTGTTTTTAAACTCAGACATCTCGTTCTATATCCATATTTTTGACAAAGATAGTATGTGTGAATGTGAGGTAGAAGCACTAATTTCATGATAGACAAGTCATCCACATATTTTTTTAACAGCGGTGATTATTATTGGTAGGTAAGTACACACTTCACATGTCTCGAATTTTATGTCTTTCTTACCGTCACGTTTGCCCTCCAACTGTACGAATTTAAAGCACACACACACACATCTTCAATTTGACATCGAACGTATCATTATCATAGGAGTACCCTAAATTTATTTGCGAAGGGTTTAAAGTCACAATTTTTGATCTTAGATTGCTTTTATTAATAAAATCGGACAACTTTTGGAAGGGGCAATAGGTATCATAAGCGTTCATAAAAATTTAAAAAAAGGTGCTATATCGTGGGCGTACGATGAAAATTTTAAAAGGGATTAATATAATTGTAAAAATATTTTCGTCATGGACATACGATTAAAATTTTTCAAAGGGTTCCATCGCGTTTATCGATCCAAAATAGTACTTTTAATAGTTATTATAATTGTCGCCGTCACTGGGGAAGTTCAAATATATAACCAAATCCGAAATCATGTGTTATTCGCCTCTACTTTAGAGTCTGTAATTCTCATGAGCGTTTAAAAAAAAATTCGTGGCTTCTTACAAATGCAGGTCACGGTGCATCTCAAAATAACAATGATAGATTTCGAAAATGTGGAAGAACGGTCGAAAATTAGATATTAATCATAATAATACAAAATATTAGGGGCGGGTTGGGGCTTTTAAGTAGGACATGAACGATGATCACGCGATCGCAACTGTTTGTTTCCATTTATGACCTGTAATTTTAAGAACGTTTCGTGGGTAAAAAGGTGGGTGAACTTTTCTCTTCTAAAACTTAAAATTATTCAAAAAGCCTCCCCCCCTAGCAAACACCTAAAACTCCGTATTTAACTTTCCGCATTTATCCATATAAAATAAAACCCCAACACCAAGAAAGAGAGAGGGAGTCATCGTCACCTGAAGAATTTTTTGTCAATTAATAACCCCTTAGCTAATTGCCTGGAGCATTAAGAACCGCGACAATTTACACTGCGAGCCGCTAGGTGGAGTTCTAACCGCACTGGTGAGTAATTAAGACTTATTAATCATAAGGATGGGATGATGCCGAGGATGGCATCTTTTCACAGGTCATTTGCATATTACAATTGCGGATTCCATCTTCAAGTTTTTGTTTTTCGGGGTATGGGGGAGGTAGGGAAGTACGATGATTACCAAACAGGGTTGGATTCAACGTATTAAAAGCAACAGAATTTTTTTTTTAATGGGTTATTTTTGAAGTTTTGTTAAATGGTATCCTTAAGCCAATCCTGTAGTTTAACGAGAGAGGAGTGAGGGGGAAATATATATTCAACCCTTTTCGCACAGTTCTGAGCCATTTCCATTTCGCATTCTAGATTTCCCTCGTTTTAGGCAAAGAAAACAATCACAGAACTGCTAGTGACAGATCGCCTCTCTACGTATTCTCTTTCCGTCAAGGGTGGCTCTGACTTTCCTTTACCCCCTCCATAGCTTGTTCTTATTACCCCGCTCTGTTTTGTTTCGACTTCAGTTTGTCTTTTATTTGTCAAGGTTGATTGGATAATATAGATGCGCCTTTTTATAAGGGAAATTTCGTTCATTATTATCATCAGATATAAAAGAAAACAAATACAATACGAATACGGTTTTTGGCAATACCCTGTATTATTGAATATGGATCGCGTGCTTGTCGGCAACACTTTAGAAAAGATGCGGATGTGGATATCTGACAAATTGGAGCTATTTAAGTATCTATTACTAGCAATTTAGCAAATTTACCATATTATTTATGGTTTTCAAAATATTTTGACATCTTTAGGGTCGAGTATACGAGGGTGGAGACATTTTAAATTTAGTTTTATAAACATTGTTTTGTAGATTCATACATCTTATAAAGTTTTTGTATAATCCCCGTATATCTAAAAGCTGTATATATGGGTAAACAACACGATATACACCAGATTTAATTCAATTAGAAAATCTACCCTGTTATTATAGCGGCTAGCAATATAAAAGGTCTATAGAAGAAGAGTATTTTATTTCAATTTTTAACCACGACTTTTTAAATTGGACAGTGTTCGTTTTCGATAAAATTACCCAGTACTAGTGGCACACTTATTACATTATGTCAAAAGACATCTTTTGTAATACTTTATACCTATTTCGAAATGCTTCTTTATCAAACGTTGTTTTCTATTCATCTATTCGATTTGCAGCCAATGTAATCTACATAAAAATACAAACTTTTCAACATCATCCTCTTAGAATATTATAATTCAAAAACCAGACTCAAACGGCATATCCTCCATTCATACCATTAACAATGAATGAAAAGAACAAGCCTTAATCCATACACCAACAAATTCCCCGTCAATATTACACTACTTACTTAATATACAAATTATTTACTAGTTTTATTGTACAGGTTGTCCTTAGAAATAGACTGAATAGATGGGAAGAGAATTTGTTCCTTTTTTTATATTAAAATTTTGGTTGAATTATCGAGAAATGTAAATAGAGGTAAAAGAAAAAACAATGAGAAGAAACAACTACTTCTCGAGTTATATGCCCCGACGGATATTGAATCATACTTCTAGTTTGCAATTAGATAATCAAGAATTTGTCCAGGTGGTGGTAGATAAGAACGAAGAGGGTCCTTAAGGATCAGATTTTCATCCTTTTTAATGATTATGACAATATTAATTTCTGACCGATTTTGCTAATATATTATTATAAATGATAAAATGGGACATACTGTATATAATTTAGAGTGGTGAATCTAGACAGTGGTCACCGGTCGTGGTTTGTGTTTAATATGGTAACTGGAGCTGAGGATGTTAAGAATTTCGCCACCTGCGGCGTTGCAGTAGTTTATCTTTGAACGTATCTGTCCCGTGGATTTATGCGTTCTGTGGTAAGTATTTGTCATAGTCGCAGCTTTCTCTGTAATATTAGTTAGAACAAGTAGCTGCCACTGTTTTACTCGAAAAACAACATGCGGTACAGTCGACCATATCAAATTATATGTTTCTTTTTGATGCAACATTTTTTTTGTAGAGGTTTGTAAAGGGTATAAAGGTCTTCTGGTGCATATATCTTTTACAAGTACATTTTACATAACTCTCATACCAACTCTTTACAAACATGTGCCTTTAACGTAGTATGTCTAACTGTGAAGATGTTCTTTACCTAATTTGTACCACTCGGTGGTTGATTGGCAGCTTTTTCCCTTGAAAAATATTGAGAAATCTATCCACTTTTATTTCAACCCTTCTACCTCTGATCTCACTGTTTTTGAGCCATCCGTGTTGAGTCTTAAAGTGCAGCTATTAAGGAAAGTACACAGAAATTTTGATTTTAGGTCTTTGCAAGCACCAATTCACTAAATTTTCGACGTTTTTTTTGCCTCCAAGAAAAATTTCATACTATAAAATAGTATTCAGTACTACTTTGGTCGACTGTATAGTCATACGTTTTAAAGTTTATTAAATATGTTTACCTCACACGTACCAGTACCACCTTATTATTCATTTTTGTGTATTTATATATATACATATTATATGGTATTTTAAATATTTTTAACAGTCAAAGACCTTTTGGATTTCCGATCACCCACGAAGAAGTAATTATAAATATGTTTTGTTTAATCTAATTTTGGAATCTGAAAAATAAACGTATTTTACATTCATTGACAATTATTAGAACCGTTGATTATTATGACCCTTAAAAATTCCAACTATAACACCCTTTTGGCGATATAGGCTGCAATCCGCAAAAGAGGGTGCTTAGTTTTTGGGGGTCGTGAGAGGAGTAAGGGGTGTACATTACGAAACCACTAAAGCACTTAAAATGCCTCTCCAAAGCAAGTCACAGCCGCAGAGCACAAATAATAAGCATTCCCCGGTTTGATATTGGCAGCTCGGCGGTAATGCCAGCAATAAGAGATTTTGGCTATTTTGCCGCTTCACAATGCAGAGATGGCTTTAGAGTTGTGTTATTTATTTTGTGTTTTTTTAATCACTTAAATACTTTAACGATTATGAGAAATTATTAAATTTTGAAATATTAGGACTTTTTGTAATTCTTTAGTCTTGCTGTGGCTTAGACTATGTTAAAAAATGTTCCGTCTCATCTTTGACATTGACAAAGGACCCCTCGCTTTTTAAATCTTTCTAGTATATCAAATTTCAACCGAAACTAGTACCAGTACCCTCGTAAACTGGAGAAGGGCTTCTAGTGATATGGAGCTGTCAATCACAGGGCCAGCAAAGATATCGTGAGCATATTACGAGGCCAGCAAGTCGATGAATCCGGTGATAACTTAGGGAAGATGATGGGGAAATAGTGGAAAAAGGGGATACCGTATTGTTCGCGACAGTCAGTGGCACACGATCTGAAGGACAACTTGTTTTTGATTATTCGAAGAAAAAATTTTTTTACGTACGTCAATGGTTTCGGACTAGTATAGTTTAATTGAAATCGCGGATTAGGCCGGCTAAAATGAGGATGTCATTTCGCCGAGCCACAAAACGAGCCCAACATAGCCAAAGGAGTGGAACAGGAGAGAGGCCACCCTTCTTCTTCTTCTACTTCTTTTTCAATCTGGAGGATTTATCATCCCTTCCTTAGAATCCCGAATGAACGACGACCGACAGAAGGACTAGAGGATTAATTGATTATTCGAGACCGACTGAGATTTTTTTCTTCAACTACATATAAATATTAGTTTAAATCAAATCAGAAGTGGGATATAAATTTCAGAAGTGAAATAAATTTCCTTAAAACTATCTATTATCTCACCTACTTGTTATATACATATAATAAATAACAAAAGAGGAATAATTATCGCCGACGAAGGGTGTGTGGATGATTTAGTGACCGAACAAGAACAAAATATAGCATTGTAGTGTGCACAGGTGTTAGTCCGTGTGTTTTTGTGTGTGGGTGAGCTTACTAGATGCTACCGTAGAGATAGCATCAAGTTACAATTTCCATATTCATGCGGTAATCCCGATGGGCCTTCTTCTTAATTTTTAACGAGTGTCTCCTCCGAGGTGGCCGGAAGTCGTTTCGCGCGTAGGATTATAATAATTTTAAATAATAAAAAAATAATTTCGAAAGACTCTGTTGCGCTAATTTTCACGTCTCCGCCTTCTATGTTCGATATGTCGATAATTACGTTCGTTAATTCGAGATATGCCATCTCGAATTCATCCCGGCCTACTATATAGATAGGCTCTCTTCGTAGTTGAAAAATTTCGCCACGTCACTGACGCCTTTATAAGTCCATAGACGTATCAAAGGTATGGGTTAGGCAGAATAAAGGAAAATTCATTTATTTTTTTTTTCAGGAAAATCCTGTGTGATACATTTAGAGTTTTGTTAAAAGTTGATGAACATTTTGACATTCAATTTTGGGGTAACATTAACTGAGATCTGAAAGATCTATTGTGCCCCCTTTCTTCTACTTAGAGTCTCTGAAACTAGTAGCTCCTGTAGACCTATTTCCCGGAGGAATTTCGGGATATCTGCGGCTTCAATTTAGGTAAAGGTTCACCATCTATCCAGTAATCTCCCAGGTACTCCCAGCTCTAGGATTCTGGATGCTTTGCAGTTGGAAAGTATGTGGATGAAGGTTTCTTCTTGTTATTTTTTTTGAATTTTATAAATACCCTTTTCAAAAAAGTTACCAGTACTACTTTGATAGCTAGAAAAAAGGTCAGAAACAACTGATATTCAAAAAACATTAATCTAGTTGGCATCAAACGTTTCGACGGTTTGACATGCCTTGCGTATATACATATATATATATAAATCTCTGCCGTCCCGTAAACTGAACGTTCTACGAACAACATTTTTGGTGCTGAGTCACAGTCTAATGACGGACCAAAGAACCGACAAAGAACTCACACTTCACACCATCACGATGCTTGATGATGGTCGATCTGACGAACGATCAAACGTTCAGGGAAGTGTCAATAAGGCGATACGTTGGAATTTTATATATTTTTATTACAACAAAAAAAAAAACTAGGTCAAACTAGAAAAAAAAATTCAGTTAATTTTTATCCCACTTCTGATTATAGGGACAGGTCGTGTTTTAAAACCGAAAAAGAAGCCAGATAATGTTAATTTTAGGTCGTTTTTACCCCGATTCAATTATCCAGGACTTCGCAAACGGCAATTTATCAGTTTTAAGTCGGGTGTGCCGAGAGAGGGCGCGCTTACGAGTTGATTGCCCCGTTGCCAATGTAATACCGGAAACAATGACATATCCCTCGCGTAAAAAACACGGTCTTCTTGATCATACTGACACAATATAACGTGTAATCATTGGGATTGCTCTCTCAGAGAAGAGCGCTTCCCTCGCTTATACATTTCAGGACGTACAACGTACACTGTGTTTTACACGGGTTTCTTTAAATTAATAGGGAGAAGAAGACAGTGAATTTTCAAAGAGACAATTCGCTTTAAATCCAGATACACTTTACTATGATCAAAGTAACCAGCTGGAAGATTTTAAGCAGTAAAATATTTATTTTCCTAACAAGTGCGGAAAGCGATACTTTCCCGCACGCGACTACAGTGTTGACCCGAACGATGCAGAGCCGAGTTCGGGCAAGCGGTCATTTGCGGGAAAGACACTTTACGCATGAGTTAGGAACGTTATTTTTTCTACGACCGTATATAGGTACCTGCAAAAAAGTATACCAGCGGAAAATTGAATCTTTCCGCACGCTAGTAGAAAATTCACACTAATTTATAACTACACCAAAACAATCTTGGGATTTGGGACTTTCTTCATTATTTCTATGGGTTTTTTTTTCAATGATAGAATTTTTTAACAGTGTATTGTAAATTAAAGAACAGAAGAGGGCTTATATACGCGATAAATCTCGCAAAAGAGATACTTGAAAGTTTGTCAACCCCCTCTATAATGACATGTGGTCTAGTGGCGGCCCTATGCGTGGATGGATATGTTCGTGAGATTGATTAATACAAGCCCAAGCAGAGATTGAGATTCATATCTTTTTCTATTAATTCTGGGATAAAAAAAAAGAGATTTTCGTATATAGGGGACAAGGGATTAGAAATAATAGGGGGGGGTTATTAATTGGAATCGGTCAAAAGTTGTAGACATATGAAAATATTGTTAAATATTCGTGGAATTTATGAGACTTAAATTTTAGTAGCTAATAAATATTTTCGAAAAGAAAACGATACAAAAAATGATAAATAATAATAATGATTTATTTGATGATCTTCTGTCATTAATGAAGCTGGGAAGGTTTTAAAATAAATCTCGAATGTGACATAAATTCTCGATACGAGCAAGTAACGATTAGTTAGATAACCGTGTTGCCAAATCGAGGAGTTCAGCTAAAATTTAAATATAAAAAAAAGTTGCCGAAAACAGCAAACAAGTGTTAGAAATTTTATGAAAAAGTTGCTTATTACACGTTGATAAAGTAATGTTAGTTACGTATGGAAAAAATCCCGATATGGGTCCTATTTTTTATGAAATTATTATATTATTTCATAAAATGCACCCAAATCAAAAAGTTTATCTTTCAATTTACAGTAAACTGGAAAGAAAAAGATTGGAAAGATTGGAAAATGTTAAGGATGTACTGAAGACAAGTAGATGTAATTTTGCCCACACTGTATCTATATTGCGAACTTACTAAGGATTCTAGTACATACTGGAATAGAAAGAAATGAAATAGCAGATGAACTAGCAAAGAGGGGGACAGAAATACCTTTCTGGGGGCTTGAAACCTTTTGCGGAATCAGCCCCAAGGTAATATTGGAAGAAATAGGTGAAGCCGAAAGAAAGAGAAGATTTGACAATTGGAAATATGTAGTAAGGCTTAGACAATCAAAGATTCTTCTGGGTGACTACAAATGAATGCATAAGTCAAAGTAAAACTGCGCTAAGAGTTTTAACAGGGATCCTAACGGGACATTGTCGCCTGAATGGGCACCTGAAAAAGATCAAAATAGTGGAAGAAGCAGAATGAGATATTGTGGCATGGAAGATATACTTTCCAGCTGCACAGCACTCCAGAATCCTAGAGCACAGTACCTGGAAGATTACTGGATAAAAGAGGATCATTTACCTATAAGTTGAAGCCTGCAGATATCCTGAAATTCCCCTAGGAAATAGACTAAAGGAGCTACTAGTTTCAGAGACTCTCCTCAGAAACTAAGTAGAAGTAAGGGGCACAATAGATCTTTCAGGTCCCAAAAAACAGTGTTTTTCTATCCAAAATATAAAAAACCCTGTATTATGAAGCAATATACTGGGGATGTCATGAATTATAAATATCTTAGACAAAGGTAACTTGTATTTTAATTATTTGGCAACATTGGTTTATCGGCGTTCGTGATAAAAACCACCACGTAGTACCATTTGCCTCCGATAGATGTCGCTACAAGTTTAAATGCGGCGATAAATAATGAGATGACGGCGAACGAACGTGGATGGGACGCTGAAGTTGAGGAAAGTGATAGTAGCGACGGCTAAGGACTATTCAATTCGAAAGTTTGGTTCAAGTTGACATATTTTTAAGATTTATACTAAAAAAATAAGAAAATATTCAATTTTTTCGATCTTTTACTATTTTAGTGTCCTAAATATCCCGCATATAAACAAAGCTACCTACTTCTATTTACGAGGAAATAAAAAATTGTTTCATACACTACAATTTACTATAAAAAATGCCTATTAATAAAACAACTGTAATTTTCTGGTATTCCAGTATATAAATAATATTTTCTAACTAAAAACCGTCAGTCGAAAGGGCATAATTCATGGTTACAAAACTGCATTTACCGAAAACACCCAATTACGTTATTATTTGTCACTTTTCCATCCTGTATTTACCTCAATAATGAATGTTGTGTTTCATAGTCATAGTCGCAACACACACAAAACAAAAAAAAAGGGTTCAAGCACAAAAAGGACAGAAATTCATTTCATAATAAAGTGATAATAGAAAATATTTTTTTTATTAAAAATAATTTAAAATATTTCGCGATAAAGTGTTGTTTTCTTTTAAAAAAGTCCAGTTAATTTCAATTATACAGATTGCGAAAATTCTTATGGAACCCTCGCCTCGGATTACATTGTGCGCGGTCATCACTTAGGGGTGTGTACTTATTTCCCGAGGCTGGCTACCCACCAACTACTGAATTCTCTCTGTATGGGACAATTTTGCCGGATGAAAGTGTTTTATTTTACCTATTGTGGATGATTTCGAAAAAAAGTGGGGCAATGAGCATTCGGCCAGTCTTCCTCTCTCTTTCAGCTGTTTTTCTGTTTTACTACTTTAAAAACAGCTTGGAGCCGTATACGTCTCCGACAGCGATTGTTGGAAATTTTGTTTTTTGTCGATAAATTTTGTTACTGATATCATTGACCATGCTTCTACGTCTCTGTAGCCCATCTTATAAATGATTCACAAACAATATATAGCTTAGTATAGATAATAATGTGTTTGTTATCAAAAAAATCAATCTGTCAGTATTATATAACCCAGAAATTTACCTATAAATTATAGAATTACCTTTATCTACATGTCATTATGTCAAACCCTAACGGACATTTGTTGATTTTATCTTTTCTGGAATCGATATAAATGTATGATCATTAAATAGATGGAAAAGAATAGTTTTTCAGTTCAATCTATTAAGAAAAATTGACCTACAAGGTTAACTTCAAAATTTTTGGCAACAACTTCATAAAAGTAGTCTCAGTAATAGAAAAAAATATGGAACAACAAGTTGAAAGAAGATAGAAAGAAAGAATGTCAATAAACTTTGTCACTGATTGACATTTCCAAATAAAATGATCAGCAAATCGAAGCTTCTAGTTACTTAGTAGCTTTTTCAAGCAGCTCAACTCGATTTTCTACGCTTAGGGGTCTTTAGAATTCGAATGCCTGTAGATAAAATATAAAACATACATCGATAGAAAGTTCTTTTCGTGCGTAGAAAAAAATCAGCTGTAAACAACACGTGTTGGGTAATTGAAAGAGCCGCCTAAGAAAGTAGTACACCTGCAAGTAGTGTGTGTGTGTGTGTCGGGCGATCGCTCCTCCATTGTTTGTCGGATTGGCAAAGACAAAAGAAGGCAGTCGCGATAGTAAACGGTGTGAGCGGGGTAAAGAGAAAGCGAGAGAGGTAGAGCGGGGTAGCGGTGCGTCACGTGATTGGTTAAAGGCTAGTATCGATTGTAGCGGTCGGCGGGCATCCAATCAGCTCTAAAACAACGGACGCACGACGAGAGACGACGCGTCGAGACGACGACCATCTCGCGACCCCGACGACGTCGGCGGCGGCGGAGAAGGTGTTACAAGGCGTCGGCGTCCTATGAAACGGTTACAGAAAAATGCGGAGTCAAAGGTGGTGGATTATTTTAGTAAACTTTTTCAAAATTTACATTTTCTCATCATTCTATTTGTTATATTTTCTAAATATTCCGATAAAGGAGATAAGGAAAGAGGAAAATTGTTTGAAATTGACAACAATAGGAAACGATTGAATGCCTATTCAAACAAAAGCCTGCCAATTATGTCGATAAGACAAAATAAAGATCAACAGGTTCCGCGATGTTGGGAGTTTCGAGGTTTCCTGTCTTTAAAATTTCGCAACTTCTTATATGGGACTTAATATTTATCATAAAAGGTGTTTTTTTTAATAATAAATTTGAAATAAACTTTCAGATTTGTAAAAATTATCACAGACTTAACTTGGAATCAACAGATACCGTATCGTAAATCATGAAATATGTTAATATATGTCTTATTTTAATAAAAACTCACCCCATGTTAATCTAGTTGAATATCTGAAACAAAAAAACAACATTAGCAAACTATTTTTCTTCAAGGATAATAATATTGTGTTATTGTAGTTTGAAAAAGGTCCTGTTGGAGAGAAATATTGAACTAAAATAGGTGAAACGTTGAAGGCAACGCGAGTCCAAGCAAATACGTGTTGACAATGGTCTTGTCAAAGGCAGAATCGGTAACAGCGTCATCTCCATTATACCACCGCCTTCGCTAGAAAATACCAATATTATTGTTGTTCTTTTCCGCAACACTATATATACACGTGAAAACCGGAAACTGTTTATTATTTGCTTCATTTTCTTTTCTCATTTATAGATACACAGTAAAAATATATATTTCATCTTTGTATACGATCTTGTTTTTATTTTAAATATTTTATTTGAATTTTTTAAAGTGTAGATGGAGTAGGTGTACCAGTAATAGACATGCTTGTCTTTGCCAGAGAAATTCGGAAATGGAGATTTCAATCGGATGCACGTGTTTCCTGGAAAGACACGTTCGCTGCCATGTGACCTATGGAGAAAAGGAATTTACAAAATGGAAGTAAATAATCCTCTTGTAATATTTTACTTTGAACAGTTTATGTTTTGCCATTTTTCAGTCCATTTTGAGCAACTTAAATAAGGCATTTTTTTGATTTTTGCATAACCGTAGAAAAAATATTGTGTGCACTTGCCTTCTTGGACAATTACACAAATAAATACCTAACTTTATGAATGAGGTATTGTGAGAGACAATTTATAAACAAGATTTTTTTAATTATAAAAAATATTTTCTTTATTTTAAACACACATTCCTAATTATTATACAGGGTGTTGCATATAAAATTGCATGTAAAATTGGACAAAATGATTGACGGGTCCAACTCATTTACTTTTCGAAATACGAGGTGTTGAAGTTATAAAAATGTGTTTTTAAATGCAAAAGGGCATATTTTTATAGAAAAACATTTGTCAATTCTTGATCCAGTGGTGTACATTTGGAAAAATATGTCACTTTTCTCTTCTCATTTCCACGCCACTGGCATTTGTGGCTATTTTCAATTAATTTTGTATTCCTAATGTTTTTCACGTGTATTTCCCCAATTTTATAAAAAAAATGTTGGGAAACACTCTCCTCCAAAGTATTTTTGGTTATCCTTGTCGATATTATCATTTTAAAACAAATCTATTGTTATAATATTTATCCCTCGTAAATCAATAAACCATATCGTAGAAAATATTCGAAATATTCATAAAATTTCACCATAAAATTATATTCTTCATTATTCCCCAAATATTCCACCTATAATTATGGATTCTTACTACTACTACTAAGTTTGCAGGCGAACCTTGTCCTGGACAAACTCAAGCCAAGGTTCCGGCACTGAGGCCACTGGCGGGCCCATTGTGCCATTCCTGCTACCTAGACATCCATAAAGCCGAGCCCTTCTACAAAGGCCACAACCTTTTTCAATGGATGTCTGTTTGTGTCTCCAGGGGCCAAAACAGGGACTCCGAAGATTCGCCTGCGTAGTACAGCCCAGTGTGGACACTCTAGGAGAACATGGACTGACGTTTCGTCAGTCATGCCGCAACCCCTGCATAGGGAACTTTCCTCTACTCCTAAGTTGTGGAGGTGTTTCATCATACAGCAGTGCCCCGTTAGGAGTCCTGCTATCTTCCTTAGCCTACTCCTTGGTAGTTCAGTAGCTGCTCTAGCGTGTCCATCAGTCCATCCCTTCAGTAAAAGTTTGGATTGCCTAGGACCCTGCAGAGCATTTCAATGAGCGAGGTGCTGATTCTTCAGCCACTTCTTCGACTCCTTACGTATTCTTTGTTTTGTTAGGCCCAAGGTCGGGCCCGGGCCGCAGAAGGGATCTGCCGCCCCTTCCGCAGCCAGTGCATCCGCCATCTCGTTGCCTTCAAAACCAGAGTGGGCTGGAATCCATTCTAGCCGCACCACATTGCGCCTTGCAAGATTAGCAAGTCGTTCTCGACATTCATTAGCGAGTCCTGAGTTGCTGGTGCACCCACTCAGGGCTTCTTAACTTAACTTGAATAAATTCTTATTGTTTTTGGTGGAATGATCATTTTTTCGTTTTGGACTAGTCTCGCTGGTACCGGCCCGCGCGTCCATTCCATCGATCAGCATCGAAACGATCATTTTAATTGATAGACAGAAATGCGTCGAGTCACGCAGAAAAGAAGCACAGGAGGTTTGAGTTTCACACCTCGGAATTACCGCTTGACACCTACTGAGATTTATAATAACAATCTAGGAAATTATCTCCCGAAGCGGTTATAAAAGGATAATTTTTTTTCTACTCAACACCCTGTATATAATACGTTTACTTCCGTTTAATAAATTCTTATATAAAACAACTGTTCGCACTTCCTTGTATCCACTTAATTTTCCGTTTTGCGATGACAGCCTCAGAGCGTATTTTTCAAAGTTTTTAATTTTTCATTTCTTCACGCAGCAATCGGGGGCCTTTACGGCGGGTACACAGGTGACGGCCTAGGGCTTTCTAGAGAGTAAAAAAAAAACCACCGAGCACATGTCATCCGCTATTAGACACGATCAGTTGTTACCTAAAAGCGTTTCCCTTTTTTGTCTTTTCTACCATTAATTAAAAAATTCACACCAAGAAAAGTTGACGAGATAATAAGCATCCTTCAGAAATAACCCCGTATAAATCCAGTTCCTCCTGCAGGCGCAACTTTAGATTGTCAGTAAACGACTAATTACCCGAAACAAAAGACAATCGAATTAGTTGGTCCAAAGACAATTGAGTTTGTCGGCCACTGCAGTACCGAAACTCGCCTAGAGGCATTTTTCTGCGCTGACCATGCACCTGAGGGTATCTATCCTATATCTCTAGGGAGGCAACGTTTTCGACTGCATATATTTATGTGGGAGTATGTGTGTGGGCAGTAGAGCAAACACTCTGTATACACGCTAATTATCACAAACGTTTTATGGCTGGTAGCAACGTGTGTGTTTGTTTATATTGGAATAGAATGCGTGATTACATAGGCGGGTGCGAATATTGTTCTTAAAGGGAACATTTTTAAATATTGGGACATCATAATTTCTTTTTGTTTTACCCCACTGCAGATGTATGTATGTATTTATTTATTTATTTATTTTATTATCTTAGCCCAGTTTTACTTTGACTTATGCATTCATTTGATCTCAACAGGTTGTAGTCACCCAGAAGAATCTTTGATTGTCTAAACCCTAATAGATCTTTCCAATGGTCGGATCTTCTCTTTCTTCCGCTGCAAAAGACTGTTAATTCAGCATTACAAATTAGAAGCTTCAAGTGACCTGGTGTTTTCTTCATTTCACTTTAAAATTTATATAAAATAAATAAAAATTCCATGATTATGATGTCTCCCACTGTGCCCCCAACCCATTCTACGTGCTGCAAATTCGAAAGCTTTGTTGTTTAAATCGTAGGTAATGAGCTTTTGCTCTGGCAGAGCTTTTCATGTTGTTACTGATGGTTATTTTGGTAATTGGTTTTGGGCATTTACGTTGCGCTCACTGTCAAATGCGATTGCAATTGTCAAGTCACCCGATGATAGACTTCACGGACCGCAGCAGGGTCGGGAGTTGTTGCTGGCGGTGATGGTGGTGGTGGTGCGTTTACATATATACAAGAGTGGAAGCACATCGTTTTTTTGTCATTAACTTAATGAAATAATCGCGAATATAGTGTGTGTTTTATGTTACCAGGGTTTTACGAAAAATCCTTTAAATTATTTTCGGTTGACTGGAGTATTTTATTTGTTTCGAATTGACTCGTCAACGCCAGTTAGTGTAGACTTTGATGAAAACTGATTCCAAAGGATTTCACACAGTGGACGACTCAAGTAGATGATGATAGTGGCTTTTTTTTTCTTCAAAATAAATCATTGCGGTTTAACGCAGCATTTAATGCTCCTTATTTTAATATTATCTTAATAAGAATTTTATAATTTGGAAATCGACAACACAAAGACGTCGTATGATTTGTAACCGGTGATGGATACGACACTTTCTATCTTCAGTTTTTATTGAAAATTTATAGGGTGTATCGAAGGCCCTGAATTCTCCAGAATTCTAGAGCACAGTACCTGGGAGATTACTAAATAGAAGATGTTGAAGCCTGTAGATTCAGAAACAAAGTAGAAGTAAGGGGGTACAATAGATCTTTTACCACATATTCTAGGGCTAAAAATAACTCAAGCCTAGTACAAATATGCATGCGAAAAAAGCTACAATCTGACTGCAATTAGATATCAGACATTTTGGCAACCTCTGTGTTTTCTGATTTGATACATATGGTTAGTGACCTTTGAACCCGCACGATAAGAGCGCGTTTGACTATAGGAGGATCCACAATAGACATAGGAGACTGAGGTGGTGCCAAAATAAAAAAAACAGGGTGTCCCAGGAAAATTCTGTCAAGCTGTATCTCATATACGAATGGAAATATTTGAATGGGACAAAAGCTACTCTAGCAAGACATTATTTCAGCAATCGCGAAAATTTTTTGGTGATGAAATATATTCGATTTTTTCGATCTATATACGTATGTCGTAACCATTTTTGTGTACGAACTTTTTGGTCGATTTACTTTTTGCGTTCGTTTTGGTAGGAATTCCAAGTTTTTCGAAAAGTTTTTCAGATATTTCATTAACAAATTGATTGATAAATTATTTACAGGATGTCTATCAGCATCGCGTTCAAATTGACATTGTGGCTTTCGAGTTGGTCGAAAAACAAGATCGATTGTTTCTTTTTCGTGCAGGGTTATGGATCTTTTTTGTTTACCAATTAAACGGATATTTATAGTTATTAAAATATCCGGTCGTTGAGCGAATGAAAAAAAAAAATATTAAAATCGTCCACTCTTTCTACCAGATCTGACACAAAAAAAAATTGGCTATAAGTAAAACTTGATTTAGGGGCATTAAATATAGTTGAAAGTTGTGCAATTAATTCATATGTTATAAATCACATTGACTACCGATATTTGAAAAATAAATAAAGAAAACATTTTTTTTTCGTATATGAATTTAAGTAGGATGGTATTAATCTCTTGTTTGTAGTTGTGATGCTGTGTGTTATGCATTTAACGACGGTCATCTGCAATATTAAAGATTTACAGTTGTCACATTAAGCTACAGGGTCTCTCTGGTCGACCCACCACTTCGGATTTTGGGTATATAACGACGCGGCAGTGCCAGCGGCGCACACATTATGGAAGAGAAGATGAATTATAATAGAGAAGTTCAATCTAAGTGGTTTTTTCTAACAAGAATGTTAAGTTAAGGTCTACTGTTCAAAACATAAGATTTTGCATGTTTTTCATCATTGCGAACATCTATATTGCTCTATTGGTGTATTTATTATTTTAATAAAGCAATATAGATGTTCGCAATGATAAAAAACATGCAAAAATCTTGTGTTTTGAATAGTAGACTCATAGATATTTGCATACTACTCTTCTACGTCACTCATCACCCACTTTTTCATTCTATAACAACTTAAAAAACTTTAAAGAATATTGAGTTATGAAGCTAGGAAAATTGGGATTTATAGAGACCACCTAATAATATTATTTTGAATAAAAAACAAATAAGAAAGTTCCAAATTTCGACACAATCATCCAAAATTAATAAAATTCCAATAAAAATCGAAAAAGATGCCCCCCCTGCAAATAATCTTCCTTATACCATTTCTCGAACAACCATAATATATCAACACGTTAACTAGACGATAGTTACAAGAATATCTCTTAAATCCGTTGTATATATTCAATTTTAAAACAATTTCAATATATCTCAGGGGATTATCCACCCGATGGACATTGTATCATGCCCATGATGATGGTATATAAAGACCGTACCAGTCGGATCCCATTAAAATAATTCACATGAAACGTTGTATAATTTGACAGATGAATGCCGCGTTGCCGGTAGCAAATCACAATTAGAGAAGTAGCAGTCAAAGCGAGCGTTATGGATATTGAATTTTGACATAAATAAAACAAGCGAAGAGAGATAGTTATAAAGAATGTAACCGGAGAAATTCTATTTCTTCACTACTAAATAATAACGCACACATTATTTTTACATATCTAGTTACATAATGATATATATTCTTCACGCCAGTGAATAATCACATTCTATTATTATCAGATTTCACGCTTAAATGAATTAAAATGAATAAATCGAATAATCTCAAAAAATACCAAATAATGCAAATCGATTCTGAAAATAAACATGCTCCATAGCCTAGTGGTAGAAATAGTTGACTCTGGCGCGGACGATTGGGGTTCGATCCTCACTGGAAGCTTTCTTTTTTTAGTCGTGGAGAAAGTATAGTCTTTTACTTGTGTAGAATGGCTAATATTCACTTGGATGACTCCAAAACTCGCTGCGATCGCTCATCCGCGTGAATAATAGCCATCATTCTGTACTCGTTGAAGAATATACTATTCTCTACACATTTAATCTTAATTTTAATTTTTATCAGTGTACTTATTGGAGATCGATAGTATCTTGATAGAAGAGTAAAAAAAAATTATAACAAAAGCCATCATACTAATGATATATCTCTCTCAAATGACAGTGAGTTCAAAGGTCGTTTTCGGCTTTGCCGCCGCCTCACAATATATCGTAACAGGTCGGAATTTGACACTTATATCTTTTGGAATTATCTCAGATACCTTTTAAAAATCGTAATATCAAAAATCACGATACCACCCTATATAATTATAAAATGAATATTGGTAGAGCAATTTCATTAAAAAAGCACTAGAGGACGTGTTAAAAGTCTTTATTTGATTAACTCGAATTCGATTATAGTTGATAGAAACATGTGATGGTAAACAGAGTTAAGCGAAATGAATAAATTAAGGTTCCCCCAAATAATATACAGCTACGATGACGAGGACGATTTTCCCTTTAGGTCATATTATTAATTTCTTCTTTGTAAATAATATATATAGTTTGTTTCCAGGTAAAAATGGCATATTGTACACGCGCCGACTCCAGCACTACTAGTTAGTAGCCAAGCAGTCTCTGCACCTGAACCACCTTGAATGAAAAACAATAAGGCATCGACGAGGAAAATTTATCGTTGACATTTCCGAAAAATGATCGAAATAAAAGTGAATGGAATATAGCACCGGAGTAAGGGCTACCTAGAAGTCATAAAATTGACAATTTGACATGTGGACATGCGGCTTGACGAATCATCGAAAGAAACTGCAGGTATGCTAGCCCCCCCGGGACTCGGGGCCGTCGGGATGGTTCCACGAAGTCTGTCGTAAAAGAGAAGAACTCATCTGCTTGAGTTTGCTGCATCGTGAAAAGTATACAGGGACGGATTTAATTGTTGACAATACTAAAATTATATAGATTGTTTAGTTTTTTAGCACCAACAATATTATGAGCAGTACCTTCATTAATTCTATTGAAAAATGCTTCGCCTTATCGAAAAAGATGGGTACCACTGTTTGAAAGTCACAAATGTAAGCAACATTTTCATGATAGAAATATAGGAAATCCGGCTCTGTACTTTATGGTACCCTAATGATACTTTCTTGCTCGGATGGGTCATGGGTTCTAAAAATATCTAGGTATATATATACAGGTAATAAATTAAATATGGACAGGGAAACGATCTGTGCCGGTCGAAGCTTATGGTTTAACACATTTTTAAACATGACAATTATTCAACAATTTTTAGGTACTTTTTTTGAATAACTTCACCACCCATATATGAGCGCGCCCGTCAAATCGTATTCGGTTATTAATTTTGGGTAGATTTTTTTTGGAATGTTAACACAATGTTGCAAAAAATAAATCATACATGGTGTTTTCCACTTATACATAAACTTTATTTAGTCAACTGCGATTTAAAATTTGTAATTTTGTTACTTGAAATGTCTAGAGTATGAGTAGAATGGTGCTCCATACCGCATAATCCTAAATTTTGAAGTGTTAACACGTGAAACTAGCTTTCTGTACACTTTTTCAAGCGATTTAAAAAGTGTATGGAAAGCGAAAAAGTGTCTCTTTTAGACACCCGTTGTTGTTTGTGGAGACAGATGCCAAAAACGGAATTGACTTGCTTTCTGTACACTTTTTTAAGCGATTTAAAAAGTGTATGGAAAGCGAAAAAGTGTCTTTTAAACACCCGTTGTTGGTTGTGGAGACAGATGCAAAAAACGGAATTGACTTGCTTTTTGCACACTTTTTTAAGGGATATTTTCTAAATTGGAAATAATTGAAGACTTATCATGCAAAAAATGAAATTGAATCGCTTTCTGCACACTTTTTAATGTATATTTTCCAAATTGGAAATTATTGAAGACTTATCATGCAAAAAATGGAATTGACTCGCTTTCTGCACACTTTTTAATGTATATTTTCCAAATTGGAAAAAATTGAAGACTATCATGCAAAAAATGAAATTGACTTGCTTTCTGCACACTTTTTTAAGGGATATTTTCTAAATTGGAAATAATTGGAGACTTATCATGCCAAAAATGGAATTGACTCGCTTTCTGCACACTTTTTAATGTATATTTTCCAAATTGGAAATAATTGAAGACTTTATCATGCAAAAAATGAAATTGACTCGCTTTCTGCACACTTTTTTAAGGGATATTTTCTAAATTGGAAATAATTGGAGACTTAATCATGCAAAAAATGAAATTGACTTGCTTTCTGCACACTTTTTTAATGGATATCTTTTAAATGAAGAAAGGTTATATTTTGAGTTTTAAGCATCACATTCTTCTGTATCTTTTACAATCCCCATTATAGATTCTGGATCGTTTTAGGGACCAAAAGATACTTTTTTTAGTTTAACAACCTTCTCGTTTAAGCTTTACAGATTCCCATATTGAAAATAACCCAGTTATCATTGAGCGTATGCTGTTGTCGATCATTATCAACAAAAAGAATTTGTAATAGAGATATTTAAGAAATTCAATATTTAAATTTCCTTCCGAAGGCATTTAAATATCGTGCTTTAGTAATTTACTTAAAAACAATTTGGCGGTCATCCTCGGGGGTGATACTTTGAGAAATTTTTTTTGTTAAAACGCAATATTATAATATGTATATACGTATATATAACAATGGTATAACGACTCTATTGTAAGTACTTATACGTGTACTTATAGTCAGCTGGCGAATTACGATATCCTACAGGGTTTCTAATAATTTTCAAGAAACACGACATTTCTTTTGATAAAACAATTTCAAATTGCGTATACCTTCGAGGAAAACGTAAAAGCTCATCGAGTAAGAAGACCTCCTCGGTCAAATCTCACCGAAAACGAATAAAAATAACAAAAAGAGGAATGTACATGATTAATTACATCGATCAAAAAATTACCTATTAGTTTCTAAATGATATTGGCTTTGAAACGTCGAAAAAAAAAAGTTAATACGAAAATTAAACGCCGTATCTACCATATGTACCGCATTTAATGGTTTCGGTTGTATGAAGTGGAGAGAGCTGCATATAACCCAACGAGTGAGTTGGCTTGGCCGGCATCGACGACCGTACAAAAAGCTTACCAATATGCAAAGTCAGCGTTATTAACAAGGTGCAACAAACCACGCGGAGGTGCTGCCTTTCCAACACACGAGCGTATCAACAATAACACCTACCATAACCAAAACATACTAAGAAACGTATAAAACGAAATTCTAGCTTCATTTTAAGCAAATCTTGCTACTCTATCAATCTAATAGTTTTCTAGGAGATTTCTTCTTACATTTTACAAAACCTTCTTTCTCCCTTCTTCAATATATTGAGCTGCACGGACGGTAGTGGCCCTGTAGACCTCTGGCACCCTAGTCTTTCGTTTTTTTTTGTTCCTAGTTGTATTTTTTTGAAGGTACTTCTTGGAGAAATCCTTCCATTGTCGTCTCTGAAGGCTTTTTTTTGTGTTCATCAGATTTTTTGGTTCAAATCCACGGAGAATTCTTACCTGGAGCTACAGTGTTATCCTAGTGTGGTTTGAGAAACTCCTAACCAGGACAAGCTGAAAATTTCAATGTTTTGACTTCTCTATTCTTGTCTTCCTAATAATATTTTAATTGCAGTTTTTTTAGGGATAATCTTTTCTTAATATTGGAATAAAAATATAGATATATAATTATTTTTAACACTAAAAACTAACCCTGTTGTGTATATTGACGAGTCGTTTATGTTCTATCGACTATAATATTAACACCTTCTAATTCGTTCTCGTGTGCACCTCGTGTAACGGTACTAGCAACTCAAGTAATCATTACTATTATTTTTTTAAATTCTTCTGACCTTAGTTCTTGTCACTGTAAAATACGAATTTGTGCTCTTATATAGATATGTTTTTTATTCGTTTTGATTTAATAGATAATGAATTATAAGTTTTTTTTGACAGAAGAATCTTTATTAAGTAAAAGAAAACTTCTGGTGAAAATTCAAATGTCGTTTTGTTTATTGATTTTAAAATTCGTTTGAAAAATAATGAAAAAGCGACTTATTACGAAACGGTAACCCCTGACTGCGTCTTTTATTACGCTGTGGAGTAATATCGCGCTCAGCGGGGTGCTCTAGGTGTCCACCAGGAGATCTGAGATTACTTTTTAAACCGATGGGTTAATAAGTAGCCGCTTTCTATTGTTAACGTTCTGTGTTAGATTTTCACTAAGCTAAGCTTGTCGAATAATGCCATTTTTCTACATGGATTATTTTCTACTTCTTCTTCATGTTTTTGTGTGGGTGACAAAAGGAGGTGAACGTGTGCTAATTGGTCAGTGAGTTCCAAGAATCAAGATATTTTTAAAATATCTATTTACGTTTGGTACAAATTAGAGGAAAAAAATGTAACACGAACCAAGTCATCTTCATACCTCAATTTAAAAATTCCAAGAAGCCCTAATCATCCCTTTTTGGTTCTACAAAACACGTATCAAAATTATGTTTTATGCAAGTCATAGTGACGTGTTCAGGGGCGCACACAAGGTGATTTTTAAAGGAAATGTAACAACTTATAAGCATATTGTATGAAATACATCCCATTCCTATAATGGTGTTCTGTCACTGGTGGTGGCACCTCATTAATACAGATTCGGAACGCATGTTTGGTACTGCTGACTCATGACCGTCTTGATTAACTTGTCAGTGTTTTTACTGAAAACGCGGCCCTTTTCGATTCCCAATTTCAAACTTTAATAATTACAAAAATATTTATGCTACCACAACAACAAAACATTTTATCAATTACCAAACAACCCCTGTATTTACTTTAAATCTGATAATAGTAATTGGGCGAACGCATCACACGCGTAAATCGAACTCCTGGTAACCACTAAGCAACCACTTTTGTAACCGAATCCGAAAATTTTTAAAAAACCACCCTCCAAGTTAAAATCCTCTGCCTAGCTATCCAAACATTTATACCGCGCACACGGCACACAGGAATATTGGCTAATTAAACGCCTTAAGCGGATTTAGTTCATTAGCGAGTACCTTACGGGAGTATTGGACCAGAAAACCAGAGTAGTATTATAATAATTCCATGAAAATATCTTCATATTTAAACCTCCATATCAACTAACACTTAAACCACAAACTATTATTAACAAACTCCACAATTTCAGTCGATTATTTACAGATTTCTATAAAAAAAAAAATTTCGTCCATTTCTAGTTCACCCCTGTACAAAATGATGATTGGGAGATATCGTTGGGAGTTGACTGCACTAATTAGAGGAAGTTGGTAGTCGCCGGTCGCATGGCAACTCCTCAACTTCCTTTTCTTTTGCTGGCTTTTATGATATTCCTGGAGTTCGGGAGGTCGCAGCGCATAGGACGGAGAGAAGTTAATGGAGAGATACTTTTAGAGAAACTAATACGGCACACTAACCATTTTTTTTCAAGTTCGTACTAATTCTCAGACTCACCTTTAAGTCTCGAGTTGTATGTATATTTTAAGACTGGTTCGAGATCGTAAATAACCGAGATATGAGATCGAATTTTTTTGTGCATCCAGAAATTAAGTGAGCTGTCTCCAATTTTAATTGTTCAAATTAATTTAAGGAGCTTCTCTGGACGCTACATCCTTTTTTGCTAATTAAATACAAGATTCTACCGGGTAGTTAAAAAAATTAAATTTTTTTCGCACAAAACACGTAGTTATCGACATTAAGATGAAAAAAGGATAGATAGAAATACCGCTCTTTGGCCGAACAGATCGGTAAGTAAAAATGATTAGTGAGTGTGATGATGAGCGATGTGTATGGTCATTAACTAGACGCAGAATGCGACCTCCATCTTGACAGTTACAAATCACGAAAATACCATACCATAGTTGTAGGCTCTGTGGTCGCTAACGTTTCGATGAATTTATACATCATCATCATCGCGATGTATATGACAGAAAGTCTTTTTTCATTCGTATGAATATATTTTGTGAAAGGATATTATACAGGAGCGTACGATTGATACAAATATTAATTTATAATTTTTGACCGAATATTTAGATTTTGTTTAGAATTAAAAAGAAATTCAAAGAGTGCAGGAATACCTCAAGGAACCTTTCTTAGACCAGTTATTCACAATATCTTCCAACATAACACGAACGAGATATTGTGGAAGACTCAAATTAATGCACGCCACTGTTATCGTAAAACCTACTAACACCCAATGTCATTATTGGGAAACTCAGACGAGTCAGGAATTTTTGTTTGACATTTACCGATCTCGACACACTATTGCAACACTCTGTATGTACATTAAGACTAATTAGTTGAGGATGGTATGACATATTTTGTTGCTCACTTAATTTTGCTCATCTCTGTAACTGATTCTTTTAATATTTTAATAAAATTTTCAATTCTTACTTTATCTATACACTATGAACTTATTTAACATCTATAGCAATTTCAAGCTGCGTTAAGTCATGAGCTGTGACGTAATTATTTAAGAAAAAAAACTAGACTCTAATTGACAAACGACATCTTTATTAATGTTTAAATGTTAGAAAAACATCGAAACCATTAAAGAAAAAAATTTATATTGAAAAAAATGATTCCTCTTCTTCTAATCATGAGAACTCGAAGAGTACAAATCCAAGTTATCCATGACATCCATAGGCGGACATTGAAGAGATGAAAGAGGAATGCCTAAACGAAAAACAGGCCTACACAGAGAATCAAAAGTCCCAGGTACTGTGGTCTAAGATGCTGTGCAGTTGGAAAGTATGATCTTTCCAATGGTCAGATCTTTTCTTTCTTTAGGCTTCACCTATTTCTTCCAATATTACATTGGGGCTGATTCCGCAAGAGAGTTCAGGCCCTCAGAAAGATATTTCAGCCCCCCTCTTTGCTAGTTCACCTGCTGTTTCATTTCCCTCTATTCCAGTGTGTCCTGGAATCCATAGTAAGGCTTTCCCTAGACATTCCCACACCAATTATGGAACTGATTACACAAGAGCTCAGTGCTTTAATGTCTGCTTCACTATCTGTCATTATAATAATCCTTTGTCCTCTGTATCCTTTCTTATGACGTGGATTTCCCCTTGAAATATACTTGGGGTTTTCCCCAAGCTTTCAGAGCGTTTGGTTCCTGGCCCGAACACTCATATCCCAGTTCTTCCTATTGGTTTTGAGCGGTCTGTGTACCATTGAATGGCATTCTTTCCAAGTGTGGTAATGGTATATTATTTAAATTTAGTGTATTGAAAATGTATATGCTACGCCAATGGTCGTTGTGTTTATGCGAGCGTAGCCGAATCACATTTGATTTCACGGCGGATTTTCTCGAAATGTATTTACATATAAAAAGGGAAAAAATTCGACCACAAAACACAATTATCAGTTAAAATGAAAAACACATAACTAGGTAATGGACAATTTCAATACTTCGCCAATAAAATTGATTACACGTGAAAAAAATTTAGCTCTTCTTTCGATATGACAATACCATTTTCTAGATGAGTTTAACAAACCTATACTTTATTTTCCTTCAATATATAGTGAAAACGGGTACAAACAGTACGAAACCTCAAAAAAATTATGGTCCTTCGAGCCGGATAAAGTATCAAAACCCCAATTTGTCATCAGATAATATTTAAGACACCTCGTGTAACTATTTGACTGTGACTTGTATAATTGACTGCTCATCACTTCCTGGTGGGAAGTCGAACTGCGTGTTCTCCCTCAATTTCCGGTCTCTATGGTCAGAATCTCGGCCCTCCCGTGTGCCCTAATTACCTTCGATAATCACAGGAAATTATCATCCAATCTCGCAACCTTATCTACCTACAAATCGTCACCGATAGATGGTGCTTTCAAAATAAATCTTATTTACTTATGAAATGGACTACATTGAGTCATTTTTTCTTTAATGTTGAACCATTAGATCAAAGTTATCTGTATTCAAACGTCATCTAGATGTTGTACCCAAGTGGCGGGCATGTAATTTTTCAATGTAGGTAATTAACACGTGAAATATTACAAAAACAACTAGAAATATTAATCTTGAGGGCAATGGAGGTCTCGGGTCGAGATTGGACTGTCACGGGGATACAAATAGAGTTCGGTTAGGCCAGTATCGGATCCAGGATCAAGTGGTATTGAACATTAATTTTATAAAGGGTCTTTCTATTGTGATGACTTTACTTTAAGATAAGTTTCAACTAAAAATATGCTCACTATACATCTTACTCCAACTTTCATTCTAAAGTGTACAACCTCAATCTTTTGCAAACAGAAATATTTGAAAGTCCTTCTCTGTGGTTTGTTCGAGGCTTCGTTTGCTGTAAATCATGAGAGAGAAACGAACGCATTAATGCATTCCCCCCCCCCGATCCTCCTCTCGTCTCCCTTTTGTCTACCTCTTTTGCCGCCTCTAGCACGCTGCCTCTGCTACTACCGCCAACAGAAGCATCACTGGCCGCTCTTACAGGGGCGGTCCACAATAAATAATATATACATTTCGATACGTGCCACCAAACAGTCCTAATTTGGTTAAATAATCTTTTGGTGTATACAGGGTGTAACAAAAAGGCAGGTCATAAATCATTCCGGGGCTAAAAATAACTCGATCCAACCGAAGTTACCCTGGTACAAATGTGCATGCAAAAAAATATGTGGTATAATTAATGAGCTGCCTTTTTGTTACACCCTGTATATATATAGGTAAATGAAAATTTTGTATAGATAGCGCATCTAAATGCCTTTTTTTCCGCGATATGGGTCATAGATAACGACGAAAACAAAATAATAGAAAAAAAAAATCGAAACCCATCTAAATTGTGTTGTATGTAAAATTCATTTTTTGATAAAAATCTAAAAATCGATAAAAAGGTAGTTGGGTCGCGTGTCCTAATCCTAATCACCTGTAATTAGGTAATACGTGACATATTCGTTATTAAGTCCTTTTTAAAGGAATATTATGAAAACCGCTTTGGTGAATGTTGTATTAAGGGAGATAATCACTCAGAGGTTGCTATATATAAATTTTGTCCACGATTTTCTATAGTCTATTTTTATCTACGTGAGAGTAATAAAACCAAAATAATAATCTTTTGCAAAGTCCAAGGAAAAAAAAGGACAAGTGGACATAGTAATGAAATGTAGCATAAAACAGAAAAGAGCGTTTCTTGATGTTGTATCTATTTGTCAGTAGAAACAGAAATTGAAATAGGAGCGGGTTGAATGTGGGCAGGTTTGGTCGTCCTTGTCCGCCGAAGAGCAATTGCGGTCTCTTTTTATGTTTCCGGTCAACCGGAAGTTCCGCTCGGATTCGGCTACCGGCAGAATATCCTCTTTCTCGTTCCTATACATAATAGTCAAGTCGAATTGGTTGTTTCAAAAACAATTTTTCTTAGTAAACAAACCTAATATCGTCTATAATTTTGAAGAAAAGGTTTCATTTCTATTTCTTAGCTTTTGAACCAAACAGATTTTATAAAAAAAAAAACATTTTTCAAGCAACTTATTGGTCCTTCGAGCCGGATTTTGATCCAGCTTCCTCTTTCTCGTTGTTTAGTGTGAATTTGACCATACTATTAGTTATAAACACACTCATCTCATCTATATATATCTACGTGCAATTGTAGATTAACTTCCTGTTTCCGGTGCCAAGATACATGTTTTAATGATAATAACTTTTTTGTGCCCGTGTCAGGATACAATTTTATTTTTATAGGCGATACACTTTATTGGTTGATGAATGGTAACATGTTCACGACTAATGAAGTGAGATTAAAACCAAAAGAAAGGACACTGGAGACTCCTAGTTGCAAAGAAACATATTTTTTATTCATGGAATTAAAACAAGGGTCGATCTACGATTACCTTTCTTCACCTGATACCATCGAAGTTTTCCCGGTGAGAATTTTCATTACTTTTTCACGAGAACGTCTGTCGAAAATTATGTCATTTTCATGTAATGTTGAGTGACCCGATAGGAATCGACAAGATGGAAAAACGGCGATAAGTCACGAATCTTTCCACGTGTGAAAACACATGTTGCAACAACGCTAATTCATTACGTGCGTGACCGATTCGTGAAGAGATAGAGACAGAGGGCGCTGCTTATATATCTGTGACAAATGTCCGAGTGCTGACATCTGATTTCAATCGTAAGAATTAAAGTTAATTTCCTTATATATAATTCAAGAATTATACTTTATATTCAATAAGCGAAGAAATATCTTTTAATAAAATTAACTGATGCATAAGGCCTTTAAGACATGCATCTACCCAGGTAAACATCGCGGAAGAGTTTCAAAGTGTATCGACATCTCCGTCTATCTCTCTTTCAGTATCGGTTCAAAGGAAGAGAAGGGCTTCTCAGAAAAGTCCAATCTCATTTTTCTGAGATCTGCTAGACATGGCGGCGCGTCCCTACTCACTTTTAAAGTTTCTTTGCCCAGAAGTAATTCGGATAAACAGGTGTGCCAACTGCTTGAATCGTTTTGTACTGGCAAAAAAGCAGTGACGGCGACGGCGGTCGTACAAAAATAGAAAATGGATAAACTTTTTATAAAAGAAACGTAGCTGGAGAAAGGATCTTCCGTTGTCCTAAACTAAACTTGTGTCCATTTTTTTTATAAAATTTTCAAGTGGTTTTATTGACTTAAAATTTTTTTTTTGTGTACTCCACTGTGATTTCGAGTGCATTGAGAACCATTAAAGGAATCATTCTTTTACTTTTCTGGAAAACGTATTAAAGTTTGACCAAAAATCCAGGTAAACATATTTGTTTTACTTCACTCAACACCAGATTCTTTTCAGACATTCTTACATAAAAATACATAAATCGAGGTCGAAGTGTAAATTTTTCATTCTTTATATTATAAAATAACGGCTAGTACTTTTACGTGTATGTGTTTGGTGTTAAAAAAAAAATTCGATTTGTTAGAAGTTCATAAAGCGCACTTCCTTCATCCTGTTTGATCACCGCACTCTATAAATTTATTTAATAGGTCAAATCGTTTGATTCAAATACGAAAAATCTGACGTAACCAAAAAGGTTAATATCGAAATTTTTGGTCCCTGTTTGGACCCTCTCTTTGTGCAATTTAAACAACTGCTTACGAAACTAGTTTAATTTAAGAAATTACGAGAAAAAAGCGAGATTTTTTAAAGGCTCGTCTCGTATGAATCACTAAAGACGAGAACTGACGAGACCGAGACGAGATTTTTTCAAATTTTTACAAAATCTTGTCTATTGTGAAGGTATTAATTGAATACTTCAATTTTTTTGCCAGTCTCGTCTCGTATGAAGACCTAAAGACGAGAAATGACGAAATCGAGACGGGATTTTTTCAAATTTTTACAAAATCTTGTCCATTGTGAAGTTATAAAATGAATATTTTAATTTTTTTTGCTAGTCTCGTCTCGTATGAATCCCTAAAGACGAGAACTGACGAGACCGAGACTGTCTATTGTGAAGTTATAAAATGAATATTTCAATTTTTTTTGCTAGTCTCGTATGAATGCCTAAAGACGAGACCGAGACAAGATTTTTTCTAATTTTCACCAAATCTCGTCTATTGTAAAGTTATAAAATGAATATTTCAATTTTTTTGCTAGTCTCGTCCCGTATGAATCCCTAAAGACGAGAAATGACGAAACCGAGACGAGATTTTCCTAAATTTTCACCATATCTTGACTATTGTGAAGTTATAAAATGAATATTTAAATTTTTTTTGCTAGTCTCGTCTCGTATGAATGCCCAAAGTCGAGACCGAGACGAGATTTTTAAAAATTTTACCACTCTTGTCTACTGTAAAGGTAAGAAGTAAATATTTCAACTCTTTTTCTATTCTAATACGAAATCAAACCTCGACATTGCTTATTACAATTGACACACTACACGCAAACATGTTCTTAATGCAAAAACATTATCGTTGGTACTTAAATTGCTTAGAAGTCGACGCAGCAGGGGGTGTTTGCGTACAGGGATTCATCCACTCGTCCAAATGTACACCCTTTACGAACAGCGAACATACACAGAGAAAAGTAACGTTTTATTTTAAAAAATTCTTAAAACGAGTAAATAAAAAAGATAATATTTTAAAATACGACTTTCTCTATCTATTTAGTACTTGGTTTAGTACTTAATATACTCGTTTAAATTGTTTTTTAAATGAAATGTTTTTCCAGTGTAACCGTTTAAGCCGTATGACTGGAACACCTCTTCATTTATACTATGCCGCTGTTAAAATCAACCCCAATTTTAATCTGGATCCACCATATGGCATGTTTTTCTCAGAGGAATGTTTGAATTGTCCCCATATAGTAGTAGTAGTGATCGTCGTATGTCCAATGACCGTTGAGTTGCGTAATTCAGGCAGTGATTGTTTTGCTCGGGGGGTTGTAAATGGTGATTTAATAGGGGGCGACTCGATAGCTACGAATTAGACGATGTTTAATTATAAGGAGCTAATAATGGTGGATTTAAAGAAGAAAAAGAGGATTTTTATACTTTATTTCATATTCTACAAAACCCTTAATGAACTAGATTTTTTTTGTGGGAACCCCGTATGAAATCGTCTCACGCGATCCTTCACACAGAAATCACATAAAAATTTCATTTATTGCGGAATTCTCACATAGTGGTTGTGGAAGTCTCGTAGCCGCGATTTGGTACATGGCATATGGTAATTACTGTACTATACTCAAGGGGGAGGTTTTTCCCCTTAATTCAACGAGGGTAGGTAACGCTGTCGTGATTTTACCGTGGGAAAGCTAGTACGTACCCCGTTGTACACCTGTTCCGAGTAGTTCACTGAAAAATTATCGAGTTGGGTGATTATTTTGAGGAAGTTTTTTGAAAATGTTCCAAAAATATTATAACCAATACAAATGAAGCTTCATCTTTTTCAGAATTTTCCAGATCGACGCTGCCATGGATTTATCAAGATCTCGTATCGTGCGAGACACTGATTACGAGACTTAGTCGAGATTTATCAAAGCCTTACCCTGATGAAGTTATAATTACAAGCTGTAGCTTCATCTAAGTGTTTACCCAAATTCCCCAAATATCTAGGGGAAATCTGATACAGTTTGAAACAAAATAACAGTTTCCTATTAACCAATTTTCGTCCACCTCTATTCCAAATGAATTATTTTTACGTAATCTGTGTGAACATATTTTGTCGAGATTGTTTTACACGGCAAATACACACACACTGTACAGGATGTATAATTATTTCTCCCGAAAATAAATAGTATATAATTTTGCGGTCACACGGTACATGAAAAAAAAAATGCATGTGTGTTTGTGTCTATATAGTTAATAATATATTATGGGGTTAGGTCGAATTTGTGGGATTTGTTTTTTGTCACATATACACTCGGATTCGTGTGGTCACTTGAAAATTAATAGATGAGAACTGATTGTTTTTTTAAATGTGGGAATGCACAGGAAAATTGTTTTATTAGGGGTAGTATTGAAAACAATGGAGTGTTTGAGTCCCCTTCTTTGCTAGTTCATCTGATATTCAATCTCTTCCTGTCCCAGTGTGTCCTGGAATCTCTAGTAAGGTTCTCGCCTAGTTCATTGAGTTTGTCTAGGCATTTCCACACCAAGTGGGAACTGATGACACAAAAGCTCAGTACTATTATGATTATGATGACATTATTACTTAGATAGTACTGCTTTCTATACCTTAGACCCACTTTCTATGGAGTGAATTTCCTCTTTTGAGGCTTCTGAGTACCATCGATGAAATGGGATGAATATATACTGGTGTAGAGTGGATTTGACGTTTTTTTTAATGATTTCTGAAATTGCGCTATTGATACTAAAATTGCGTGAGATAAAATTGAACTAAATAAAAAATAATTTGGGGTTCTTGTGGGAAAGTAAATGTTACAGCTTATTTCTAAGAAAATAAATTATATGACATTAAATATTTTCTTGGAACTTCGATTTAGTTATATTTTATTGAAAATTATTATTTAATAAAAATATTGTTTGAATTTAAACCTTTTTTTTGTTAACAATATCCAACACCAATTAAGATTCTCATGGTAATGAGTTACAACGAGATGAAATCGAGAATACCAGGCCCGGCTTCCGTTTCCGGACAGGTGCCCCTCTCGTCCCTCACCGCACACGCGATCTATCTCGCTCCGGGGAACTACGCTTGCTCGATGGTGCGAAGAACCCTGTCCTAGTCTGCTTTGATCTAATTGCTACGAGTCGACAAATTAATCTAGTTCACTTAGTTTGTCGTTGGTTATGATTTCGCAAGTTAATGTCAAAAAATAATGGTACCACGGTTCAATGTTTTTGGAAATTACATATGTGTGTATATAAAAAACAGATGGCTCATTTTGATTTTTACGTGGTAATTTATTTATGTATTTTTTTGGGGTTGAGACCTGAAAGATCTATTGTGCTCCTTTACTTCTACTTAGTTTCTGAGGAGAGTCTCTGAAACAAGTAGCTCCTTTGGTCCTACTTCCCGGGTGAATTTTAGGATATCTGCAGGCTCCAACTTAGGTAAATGTTCCTTTCTATCCAGTAATCTCCCAGGATTCTGGAGTACTGTGCAGTTGGAAAGTATGTGGATGGAAATTTCTTCTTTCTCCACTATTTTGAGCTTTTCAGGTGCCCATTCTAGCGACAAGGTCCTGTTAGGATCCCTACTAAAACTCCTACCAAGAAGAATCTTTGATTGTCTAAACCCTACTAGATCATTCCAATGGTCAGATCTTCTCTTTCTCTCGGCTTTACCTATTTCTTCCAATATTACATTGGGGCTGATTCCGCAGAAGAGTTCAAGCCCCCGCAGAAAGGTATTTCAGACCTCCGCTCTGCTAGTTCATCTGCTATTCCATTTCCTTTCATTCCAGTGTGTCCTGGAATCCATAGTAAGTTCCTATATTGTTCTCGCCTAGTTCATTGCCAATTTGGAACTGATTACACAAGATCTCAGTGCTTTAATGACTGCTTGACTATCTGTCATTATGTACGTGGTAATGTAAGAAATTTACCTGAATAATATCTTGTCCCAGCGTTTTGAAATACGGATTTTAGTATTCTAAGAATTCAAAATAATTTAAAAGCACTTAAGACTTAATCTTTAGATTTTAGATAACGGGTTTTTGTTTACCGAGAAAAACCAAATAACGGATGTATTTAGAAATTTTTAGAAGTACTATAAGTAATAACTATTTTTTTTTTAGTTTTACCTGCTTGAAAGTTAAAATATTTTGTTTTCGATATAAAAAATCCTGTTTGGACTATCAAGTATCGATTAGACGAGTTTCTTTTATCAAATACTAAGTTCAGGGTTGCAAATTTCTATGGGAAACATAATAAAAGCATGACGGGAATATAAAGCATCGAAAACAGGATTTAAACTGGACCTTTGGGTACAAAAGGGTGAGAAGGTGGGAAAATAAGTCGACTTCCTGCAAGAAAAACAACCCTCTTCTGATTTTTTCAAAATTATTTGTGTCATAGTAACTAAAGTAAAATAATTAATGCGTATACTTAAACATTTTTATGTGTGACGGTTGATTAGTACTTTTAAGATATTTTTCGCCGTCATCATCAGTCACCGGTGACCGGGCACAGTCGTCAATCTTACAAGTTGTTAATGCACGGGCACGCAACACGTCGAATATGACAACGTTTTAAATAACCACAAGGGCGTTTCTTAAAAATAATAGCATCGGTCAAATATCCGTTGCTTTATTTAGTTTTCATTTACTTTCGATAACTTGAGACAAAAGCTGTTTTTTTTTCAAGTGAGAAGTTCGTTATCCACTTTCACTTAGCTTCTTGACTAACATAGTTTCTCTCAAAACTTTTTTTTTCGCTAATTGTCGCATAAAAATTTACCAATTGCTTGTTCAAGTAAGTAGTTTGGTAAAAAAGGTGTAATTTGGTTCAGGGCATTTTCATTTTGACCTTGTCTTTGGTTCCCAAAAAGCAATCAAACCCTTTTTGCTTATTATAGACAGTTTCTACAAGAAATGATGAATAAATTAGAATAAATCCCATTAAAACTCAAAAGCAATAGGAGGAGCTGGGATAGGAGTGTTCGGGCCAGACACCAAACACTCTGAAAGCTTGGGAAAAACCCCAAGTATCTTTCAAGCGGAAATCCACGCCATAAGAAAGTGCGCCCAAAGGATTATTATAGTGACAGATAGTCAAGCAGCCATTAAAGCACTGAGCTCTTGTGTAATCAGTTCCAAATTGGTGTGGGAATGCCTTACTATGGACAGGACACACTGGAATAGAGGGAAAAGAAATAGCAGGTGAACTAGCAAAGAGGGGATCTGAAATACCTTTCTGGGGGGCTGAACCTTTTTGCGGAATCAGCTCCAATGTAATAGTGGAGAAAATAGGTGAAGCTGAAATGAAGAGAAGATCTGACAATTGGAAAGATCTAGTAGGGCTTAGATAATCCAAGATTCTTCTGGGTGACTACAACCTGTTAAGATCAAATGAATGCATGTCAAAGTAGAACTGCGCTAAGAGTTTTAACAGGGATCTTAACGGGACATTGTCGCCTGAAGGGGCTACTGAAAAGAATGCAGATATTGTGGCATGGAAGAAACCTCCATCCACATACTTTCCAACTGCACAGCACTGAATGTTACCCCGAAAATTCAAAAAACTCACTATTGTATTGGAATTGTTCTAAAATCTAGGCGTAAGCATTCGTGTGAACACTTATAACATGTTAAAATGATTGTTGATGACGAGGGTCATTATATGTCATGCAAAAACGATAAATAAACCTATTAGAAGAGTCGAATGATTGTTTCATTAAGTCTGCTGTAACGTTTCGTTGCGTAGAAGCGATGGAGGGAAAAAAAGGGAAAAGTGAATTTAGGCAATCTGCGGCACACGTCATTTCCCTCATCTCATCATCCTGAAAATTTAATGTCTTTTCGCTCTATACACGCAATTGCGCTAATGCCCCAAAAAATCAACAACCAAAAGAAAGATATATTATATGAAATCATTAGATTTTTTTTTTTTTCTAACTTTTAGATGCTAATTTTACCTTGTAACTTGTCAAATTCAGGTAAATTATGATGGCAGCAACCATCTGAAAAATTTCACGTGAGATACGGAAGACTTGATGTAAATTTCCAGTTGAATTTAAGATAAAAAACACGGTAGCGAATGTAAACATGAGATAATAAATCAAAAGTATGTATAGTACGGTGAAATTATTTAAAAAACTGTATCGAAAACGATAATTTCATTTAAAATGAACATTAACCGTACTAATTACTATGTAAAACGTGGTTGCATACCCGCAGCGTTTGACAAATTAACTTGAGCATATCACCGGTGGTAAGACTTGCTATCTCTGGACGGTGATAATATTTTTTTTTTGTCGTTTGGTATCGTTTTACCGGTAACTAGACACCGTAGTTTTGTATGAAATTTCAAAACCCACTCTCTCGGACATCTATCTTTCCTTGGAAAGGTAGGTATACAGATTACTACTACTTCTTACTTGGTTAATTAATGTTGTTATTTTTTATAAGGTTTTTATTAACGACACACCCTGTGTAAAATGTGTCCCGGCATCCACTACGAAATGAAATTGGTTTTCTTTATATTCGAAATTGTTTTGTAAGATACGACATCTTGCGATGTATGAAATCTGATAAATTTTTCATTGACATTATAATTTCATGATGATTTAAACTGAAAAATATTCTTGGTTCAACGTACTCTAAAAAGAATTAATTATTATCATCATTTTACAGTTGATTTACTGTTCATTTCAAAGTTCTTTATTATTCCGGAAAAAGTAAACAATCTGACAACAATGTAAATATCACTTCGAAATCCGTTTTCGAGATAATTGATGCGTTCTTTACTTAAAACTTGCTCTGTATGAAAAAGTAAGTGGGGTTGAAAAGCTACCCGTTTTCTTTCCTTTCGCGGAAAAGCACACTTTTCCGATTGTTTGGGAAAAGCAATAAAATCGTGAAGAAATTTATATAACAGCGAGGGAAGCAAATCACCATAATACGATAATAAAAGGAACTGACTGTTTATTGGTATATCCTTTCATTTTATTGGAATTTTTGGAAGAAAAGGGATTTAAAAAATCCAAAACAAATCAAATTCCGTGAAAACCGGGAGTCTCTGCTCTCGAGAGTCTCGTTTTCGGGCAACACTTGACTTTTATTGGTCTCGTGAAGAGAACGAGAAAAAGTGATCAGAAAACAATGCGAAATGAGACAAAACAAGACTTTATGAAAGAAATTTCACACTATTTGCATATAACCAGTGTATCTGTATCTGCCCGCGAGATTCTCGACTAATACGAGACTTTATTGGTCTCGAATTTATTACGAGATTGCGTGAAACGGGATATATTCACTCTCTCATAGTTCGGGCCGATAGAGAATCTCGCCCAAGTTAATAAGAAGCAGTTTTTTTTTAATTTGCGTCTCACAAAGCAGACCATTCAAAAATACGAGAAATATGGAGTCTCGTCATTGCAACCCTACAATACACCTATTTCATTGAGAGATTCTCTCTAGTCCTTGGTGACTAGCAGATCCTGAATCAAAAATGGTGATGAGACGAGACTTCTTATTTCATTTGCGAGATGAGTTTAGGAAAATCTCGTCTCGTTGGTTTTGAGAGCGTCAGTTTCGTGTACCTATATGACACGTCGAATTTCTGCAGATTGGTAAATAAAGAAAATATCAGTAAGGAATTTAAATAAATCATACATAAAATGAAAAATATATAAAAAAAGATTAATAGCCTAGTTTTCGACAAAAATTACCTGAATAGGAAAAAAATTCCTAGAACTCCCAACTCACTAAAACTCCATACCTTATTTCTAATCGTCGGATGACACATCAAACCTTTCTTCCCTTCATTGTCCTTTGAATTTAAGGGGTGTAAAAGGAACGAGATCGTCGCACCTGGGCCGTTTTGTGTACAGCTGCACTTTCTGATCTCTTTCCCTCTCTCGCTCCGCACCGATGGACCAAAATCAAGGTAAAAAGACCCTTACTGGGACAAGGCAAAAGGGTGAGGAGGTCCTACGTTCATAAATCACTACTGTATATACATATATATATATGATGATCGCTTTTTACTAAACACGTTACGACGCACAAAGGGCGTACGTGGTGAATTTTTTTTAAGGCGAAAATTTATTAACTCCCTTTATATAAATGTAGATAATCTGCGGATAATAATTATTCATTTCCTGATATATTCTAAACGAGGCGGTAGTAATTAGAAATTTCTCGAATTCGGGGGGTTCTTAACGCCTCATAACTCAGCTAATTTGTTAAAATTACTAAAAGGGCCATTACACGCGTTTCCTCCTTGTTCCGGCGACTTTGCCTCGATGCAGATAGCAAAGAACAAGTCCATGTAAGATTTCTAATTACCGAAGGGCGTCGGAATTGCTAATGCGCTGTTCGCGTGGTACGCTCGACGATTTCCACCCCATGTGAGAGGCACAAGAGAATGTTATTTTTCTAGTTAATAACGTATTACATTAAAAATATGAATATACTGTATTATTTTGTTAGGGTAGTTCGCAAGGCATATTAGAGTAATAAATAAATGAGATTTTAAAACATATTGAAGAAACTGGCACAAAGTTAGTGCGCAGCCAGTTGAGTATGGCGCATCGCAGCGACTAACTGAACTAACAAACCCCGCCTCTAACCATACGACAAATGTCAATATTGGTTTAATTTGAGGTTAGTCGCTTCTGAACATATTTATATGATATCTATTTTTATTTAATTCTTATAGGCCTTTTTCTATTGATTATTTTTAACATTGGTATGCTAGTTCATACCAGTAGACAAGGTAGGCGCTAGTGGTAACGCTACACGTTCAACATCATCTCTTTTAAACTAATATTGGGGATTCTATATACACAAATATATCATTTTGAATAATTTACACAAAAATATTTTGGTATAGTTAGTTTTAATTTAAAATTTCTTATGAGAAACAGGTGTTAGCAAGTTCCATGCGACCATTAATCTTTTTAAAATTAAGAATGTGTATCGCTATTAGCCACACTCAACACCTACCGTAATGATCTTTAATTTCCTCAAAGATTAGAGAAATATTAATGGTGTTTTTGGTTCCCGGTACCACGGCGGACTAATACCAAAAAAGACCGAACACAGGTAGAGAAATTAATCATTTTCATGAGAATATTTTCTAATATGCATAAAATTCAGTTGAATTATTAAAGTAAGAGATGTTGTTTGAATTTTAAATTATGTACGGTGTCAAAAACAAAATATGAATTATGCAAAACGGTAAACGATTTTGAAGGACTTCGTCGACGTCTTCAATAATGCAAACATACTAAGTGTTGTCACAGATGGTCCATACCGATAAACCGCTAAGGTTAAGGATGTCAAATTGTTTTGGTTTCTCAACAAACAACACAACCAATAAATAAACAATTTACTAGATGGTTATACGCGTTTAAATTATTCCGTTTTCATTTACATTTGCAAAGACAGGACTAAACCAAACATAATAATTAAATACGAAAAAGAACATTCTGTATAATATGCATCTCTAAAAAATCAATGAGTGTCCAGTGAAAATTTTCTTTCGGATGAACTGGCTCAACGAAATAATGTGACTGTATAGCCTTGGGACCACATTCGTACGTACAGTTATTCCAAACCATAATTTTCAACTTTCAGTTTGTTCGGCCGTATTACCATCGCGGATTCAATCGATATTTATATCTACACTTTTTAGTTTTGACCATAAAGTTTCATATTGAAAAACTTGTATAAAAGTGGAGGAATAAATAGTATATTCGCAAACACCTCGAAAATCTACCTGAAACTCAAACTCCGTAACCACTCGAAAGGTTTTAAAGCACCGAATAAACAAAATTTGAAAATAAAAAATATTTTTATAGTATTAAGTGAGCAAAGAAAGACAAGTGGTTCTGCTCTCAAACTCTCGACTACTGGACGTGGAAGACCAGCAGCTGCGGAATAGGTATGAGGTGCTGGTGAACGCTTTTTCGTGTTTCTCATAATCGTAATTATTCGCTCATTTTGCTGGGTAAAAAACTGTGAGACTCGCTGTTCATTTTATGATCCTGCTCAGGATATAAATCGTGTTAAAAGTGATAAAATCCTGAAATTTTTACAAAAAATAAAACGAACTGGTAGGAGGAAATAATATACACAAAAATATTTATTCGACAAGCAAAAGGAAGTGTTTCTATGAACCTTGAATTGTCACACACTCCATTCTCTCGCCTCGAACGCATTATAGGTACCATCCCCATGTTTTATACAAATGTATGTAAATCGGGTAAACGTGAAGAAAATAAAAAAATCTGTTAAAACTTGTCAATTTCATATATTCACAATTTTTTCGATCCACTGACTAAATAACTTTTAACACACTGTACATTCGAGAGAAAAAAAAACGTAAAATTATAATATTTACAAAGCAGTGATATTTTTTTTTCTTCTTAATTTTGTTTCCTTCAATCACAGTTTTTTCGATTTTCAAACAAATTCGAATTTTGCGATATAAAATATAACAGAACAGATAAATATCAACGAGATGATTCTTTCAAATACGGATTTGTTTGAAAAAGGATACATTTATACATGAGACATCGAAAATTTGACTTTTTAGATAATTACAGGAAAGTAACCTCCTCTTAATGGGACTTGAACACTACAAAAAAGCTTGATAACTCTTATAGTTCAGTTTCTGAAGCTGTAAAAGCAACCCAGGATAGAGAACTTAAACGCTACATTGAATTCCTTTTCCCATTTCCAAAATTTTGTAAAATATTTAAGTTTAAAATTTTTGATGTCTCTTGTATATCCGAATGTGTTAAAAAATTGAGATTTATGATTTGTTTAGATTAAGATTTCTATTATGTAATTTTAAAAAGTCTTTTTGTCTTTTTTTTTTCTTTGAATAACGTAAGTTATTACAAATTAATAATAAATATATTTTTTTAAATATTCACATGGAATGTACAAAAAGCAGGATGTATAAAAAAAAAATTATTAAAAAAAAAGAGAGAATCGACGACAGTCAACCTTTTATTTACATATATACATATTTCTTTTTTTTTAATTTGGTACAACCGTATATTCATCAGGTATTCATTATTTTTTTGAGAAAAATAAAAATATCAAACCTGGAATTAGCAAAAAGAAAAAATGTCAAATACAAAAAAATTCCTAAAAATTTTTTTATAGTAAAAAAGTCATAGCATAAAAAATTATATATACATCATAGATATCGTCGAAGGGCAATTAAAAAAATATTTAGACACAGAATATCGAAATTAAATTGCAAAAATAATTTTAGTGAAAATTATATTGTAAATTTAAAAAATAATAATAATAATAATCAGGACCTCGACTGCTTCAAGTTTTTCTGAAAAAACATCTGGATCAGATCTTACAATTTCTCAATTATAGACATAGGCTAAGAGTGACCCCCTAAAAAATTTTATAATTTTTTTTTAATATAATCTTTTGCCAGGAAATTCTTTAGGATTCAAAAACTTCATCTTAAAATATACCCTTGATGTTTAAACAAATAAATTTTTTTAAATATGCGTTAAAGTGGCTACCACGACCACTTCAGATGGCACTCCACATTCTTTCAACAATAACTAGCCTGACAAGTTTTAAAAACACCAAAGAATTATTTGTATAACGACAATTCTGCGTCTAAATTATCACATTATTTTGTATTATTTAAACAAACTCATATCGAAGAAGTCGTAAATGGATTTTTTCAAACGACTGCCAAGAAGAAATCTTTAGTTACCCGTCGGCAATTGTAAAACCATCAGCTTCAGTTCGTTTTTGACTGAAATGTCCCTAAGCGACAAACAATACTAAATAAAATATAAACAAACAAAACACAAGACACAAGAGTTTTGTTTTTCGTGTTCTTTTTTGTAAGTTTTTGCATTAACAAAGTGATTATTTATAGTTTGTTTCAAAAAGTACACATAGAGTATTGAAATGCAATAATCCTTCAAAAATTATTATCGAATATTACAGGGAGTTGTACTAAAAATTGACAACAGTTAAATAGTAGTAACTATTGAAAAAAAATAATATAAAATGAAATATTTTATCAAGTTTGAGTACAACTCTGTAATATCCTATAAAAATCGTTGTTGCATTTCAATACTATGTTTCCTGTAACAATTTAAGTAGAGCCTGTTATCAATAGATGTCAAGAAAATAATATTATACCATTAAAACTTCTTACAAATTTGAAAATTTAAAAAAATGGAACGTTTCACTAAGAAAAAACATCTACTTCTCGGACAAAATACCCCGACAGACAATGAATTACACTACTAAGTTAAACGGGGTTATAAGATGTAACCAATCATTGTGGAGTGTTGTTTAAAGGAATATCAGTTGCAAATCGGCTTATTGAAAAGCAATTTTCAAATTTGTAAGGCGATATTATCTTGACATCTATGTATATTAAAAGGTGTTCAGTATATGCCAAAATAAAAAATAATAAACTTAGATTGAAAGATTGAGAGTTATTTGTTTGAAATCGATGTTAAATGCAAAAATTTACAATTAAAATTTGGAAAAAAGTCTCGAAATATAAAATAATATACTGCTCTGGTCAAAAAACAGAGTAAGAAGAATGATTTCGGTCAAAACCTCGCATCTAGATATTACACGTTGAAATTAAAATACATATTAGACCTATATATTAAAATCACTCATGTTTTAATAAAAATTTGTTAATTGATTCAGTTTTTCGACACGGACATTTCTTTTTATTCCAAATATTTCATTGCCTTAAGTGACTTGTCAATTTATATGGAATTAAATAAAAGGAAAGTTGTTTACTATGATTAGATCACTCGATTAAAGTTCCTTCATGGTAGGCAAGCCAAGATGTAGATTTATATCAATAAATTAAATATAAAAGTTCCATAGGGATGTTCTATCTATCTCCTTAAGTCACATGTTTATTATTTACTAAAAATAGTTAGTTAAATTCATAGATTGAGATTACTAATACTTTAGAGCTGAATAAAACCCATTGAGCAGAATCTAAAAACTAGTACCCAACCCTACACACTTTATACAGGGTATCTATGTTTGTTTGCCAATGAGAAAAGAGTCCAGAAGCGTTAGGATCTAATAAAATTTCGTTTTCTAATACTGTTTCTAATATTGTTTTATGCGACATCCTGTATACTTAAAAGTTGTTGGTATTGCAAGTTAGGAAAACAAGAGAAAATGAAATAATGGAACCCGTCGGCATTAGAATCAAAAGAAATGTCATCGTCATATTCAATAATTAATAACAATTAACACTCGCTTGAACGAAAACGTTGTCCAAGTGGATTCTAGGACCTTATTTATTAAAAATTTAGGTGTATAAACAATCTTCGACATCAAACTAATAAAATGCCTAATGAGCAAAACGTATTTGATAGTGAAAAATCGAAAATTTTCATCGTGTCATACCTGGATTCCGCCGAGATACTATTTTTAACCGATACATAATTGAGTCCTATGTACACATAAAAAAGGATTCACAGTTGTGGCACATCAATGTCCTGTGCCACGAATAGCGGTTCTCACATATGCGTCAACGGAGCCAAAGGTCCTTGAGCCATCGGATCCGGAGAACTGCTATATTGATGCTGCATATGTTGGACTCCTCCGTCAGTTGGCAGGTACATAGAGATCATTTGGCGAAGATCGCCTTGTTGTGGTTGTCCCGAATATTCTCTTTTAATCCCGGAAGGAGTCGGTGTATGTAGACCGGAACTAGGACTTACCGGTTCTGATTTTATACTTGAACCCGATGGACTATGCGACGATCCAGCTTGGTGCATTCCGTAAGGAGATCCCGCACTATTCGGTACCGTTGTCGTATAGGAACCATAACCCCCGTTCATGTAATTGTGCTGCATCTGTCCCATATCATACCTAGGGTAATTCGCGCTGGTGTATTGTTGTTGGTAGGCGCTTGGATCGTGCATCATGTAGCCGTTGGGCATGTACCCGTTAGGCATTTGGTACATTTCTCGCGCTGCGGCTACTTGTTGGACCGAAGGTGGTGCAGTTCTTGATGGATCAGTACTCGTTAATAACGTAGAACCACCCAATGGATACTTATCTTTTTTCAATAAAGTTTTTGTCTTACGTCTAGGTCGGTATTTGTAATCCGGATGTTCTTTCATATGTACGGCACGTAATCGTTTAGCTTCGTCAATGAAAGGCCTTTTTTCCGATTCACTCAACAATTTCCATTCGGCTCCTAATCTTTTGGATATTTCCGAATTGTGCATTTTGGGATTTTCTTGTGCCATTTTCCTTCTCTGTCCTCTCGACCAAACCATAAAAGCGTTCATGGGTCTTTTAACTCTTTCCATATTTTGTGCTTTCGACGAATTGTTATTGTTATTATTTTGCGATTGCGGTTGATGTGGCGGTGGTTGATGATGATTTTGGCTCTGATGTTGATGTTGGTGATGTATTTGGGGTCCCTGGGGTTGATGATGTATCTGATGTGGATGTTGCGTTAATCCATGCATCGGAGCTTGACTTAAAGCACTGAGAGAACCGTAATTTTGTAACGAATGATGTGGTGGAATGTTCCCGTGCAAACTACCTCCTTTGAGGTCCGTCTCCATTGTCAACATATCTTCCGTTGGCGCAAACAGTTTGCTGGTTGTCACTACACACTTTTTTTAACACACAAAACTCACGGTCACTCCGCACTCTGCAGCGGCACACTCTATTCTGAGTGGCCAATGTGCTGCTGCGTATCCGCGTCCCCACCAAACCGTTTGATTGACAGAACCGCCTGCCATGTTTTGCGTGGGCCAATGATGCGCAAGTCCGAGCAAAAATCCCGCCCAACGGGGGCTCCCACCACTTGCGCACACTTCGGCGCAGCTTACTAACTAATTACAGCCGATTGCTAATTATACCTAGAGGGTATTTTTGCTGTGCGGAGTAATAATAATTAATTAATACGTGGCGCATCATTTCGCGTTCAAAAATCTCTAATTAATGAAGGTACTGGATTTCTGCAAAAAGAATTCTACTGCGTTTTTTTTCCTTTTTTTTTATTTTATTATTTTTGCTATGCAGACGAGAGGATTGAAGTAAAGATGAATTTTAATGTAATTGGGGCATGTAAATAATTTGACAATGGCCTACTACCTAGGTATAAATGGAGAAGAAAGGGTTTCTTTTACTAGGTCGGAATAGAGCAATGTAGGCGCCAATTAATTCTGGAAAATTAACCTCCAGTTATTCTCTCCAAACTGAGACCTAAAAGATCTATTGTGCCCCCTTACTTCTACTTAGTTTCTGAGGAGATTCCTTTAGTCCTATTTCCCGGAGGAATTTTAGGATATCTGCAGGCTTCAACTTATGGGTAAATGTTGCTCTTCCATCCAGTAATCTCCCAAATACTGTGCTCTATGATTCTGGAGTGCTGTGCAGCTGGAAAGTATGTGAATGGAGAATGGAGGTTTTTTTCTTCCATGCCACAATATCTGCATTCTTCTTCCTCCAATATTTGGAGCTTTTTCAGATGCCCATTCAGGCGACAAGGTCCCGTTAGGATCCCTGTTAAAACTCCTACCCAGACGAATCTTTGAATCTTTGGCTTCACCTATTTCTTCCAATATTACATTGGGGCTGATTCCGCAAAAGGGGTATTTGAGTCCCCCCTCTTTGCTACTTCATCTGCTATTTCCTTTCCTTCTATTCCAGTGTGTCTTGGAACCCATAGTAAGGTAACTATATTGTTCTCGCCTAGTTCGTTGAGTTTGTCTAGGCATTTTGGAACTGAATACCCAAGAGCTCAGTGCTTTAATGGCTGCTTGACTTTCTGCGCTGGTGTATCAAGTTTTTGTTTTTGTGGAAGCCTCAATTTGGACGAATAAATAACAGACGGGTAGCGAGACTAGTGACAGTTTCAAATTGTAGGTATAAAAATGTTGTCAGATGTCCCACTGCCAAACTACACGAGCTGCCATTGCTCAGACAACGCATATAATAATCGATGTTGTCCTACATAGAAAAGTGAAAATTGATAATATAAATTATGAGTTTCGGTTTCCGTATATGATCCGTATCCTCCTGTGATCTCTATATAGCGAGACAGCCAATTATGACAATTACGGAGTAAATGAAATTCTAGTTTATTTTCTTGAAGAGAGTATATGGCATAAATGCGGAAAGGCGGCGTTGCGAATCGGTAAGTACATATAAGCTTGGTGACAACTCGACAAGTGGTAAGATAATGACCTACACGTGGGCAACCATCGTGAAAAAATCAACTGCTCTTCGCTTTGGAAAAATAAAAAAAAAACTCGAGAGAGTGAAACGACTATCATACATACATATGCACGAAACGTTACGCTTTTTTGAACATATTTGTGGAAGAAATCACTTGATGGATGGATGTCACGTCAATTATTTGTCATTATATATAATTTATACATAAATAAATCTTAAAATATAGAGTGAACAAATCAAAAGATTTAGGTGGATCACTCTCACGATTAGAAACACATGTTTATAAGAGTCTATTTGGTCTCCCCCGAGGAAAAGTAATCAAGTGGCATTAAGACCGATTATCTACCGATATTATCCTGAGTAGTGAGGACAAGGATTCCACGCCACAATTGATTTAAAATCCTTACTTATTTCCCACCGAGATAATACCATTGGGAAAATTTGTTGAGATGGGAAAAACCACATGGAGGAAATATAAATATAATTAAACGTATTAATAAATCACCTTGTATATATGAGATTTATTTTAATTATTACGGCAGAATCAAAGAAAAAACGATCCTATTTCAAACTATTCGATCTGTCACATCAAATTTATCAAAAAAAAAGCGATCTAGCGAGTAATACGAGAGTACCTTTAAACAAGTACCTACCGAAGTACCTAGAAAGGAAAAAAAACGACCCTGAAAGAAAAATTTCTCTCCCGCACAATTCCCACGACCCACTTATATTATAACCCAGTAGCGTACGTTTAAGAAGAAACTTTTTTTTTCATGTTATTCAGAAAAAAAATCTCCGTTGCTGTGTGATTCTACTCAGGTAAACCAAACACAACATAAGCTACCAAAATACACCACTTTTCATTTCTCGGGAACATAAAGAGAACAAAGTACGCCCTGAAGGTATACTTGTTTGTAATTTTAGGAAAAGGGATCAGAAATCTGACGTTTGTATTTTCTAGAGTAACATGTCGTTTTCTTACCAGTACTAAATATTGTAACGTGTCTTTAAACAAAATTACATATAGTAGAATTTATGTCGAATATTTAAGGTATATATACAGGGTGTTTTCAAATGACACTTACAACGTTTGCATGTAAAATTGGACAAAATGATATGAGAGTGTTTTTATTTGATAAATTTAAAATGGATGAATAAATTGATTTGACATTTGAGAGGATGTTTTTTAATGTAAAAAGGCACGTTTTGTTAAAAAAACATTTGTCAATCCTTGATCCAGTGGTAAAGATTTGGAAAAATATGTCACTTTTTTCCTCTCATTTCCACGCCACTGACAATTGTGGTTATTTTCAATCAATTTTGTATTCCTCAATGTTTTTCACGTGAATAACACATAAACTTTACATATCAAAAAATTTGTAGTTTTCAAGATACTTAAAAATTTCATGAAGTCTGCTAATTTTTTAATAATAAAATGAAAAAAATATATTTTTTAATAACCTTCAAACTACTAATGGCATAGGCGTGCGCAGACTTTCTTATTAGGGGGGCGCCAAATATCAAATCGGAATCTTTTAATGGAAAAACAAAGATCCATGTCCGCTGAAACATTGCTTTTGCATATTGCCCCCCTTAAATTTCTCTTTTCTCGGAATTGTGATGGACCGATTAGGGTGGGCAATGGACCACCTTGCCCCCCCCTGTAGGCACCCCTATGACTAATGGTTAAAATATGTATCAGAAACTAATTTTTGAAGCTGCAATGCATTTTAAACATTGTGAGAAGACTCTCAAAAATAATTGTCCTTTTATTATTGAAAATGATGTTGCAAACTTCATGAAAACATTAAATACCTCGAAAACTACAAATTTTTTGATATGTAAAGGTTATGAGTTTCTTATCTAAAAAACATTAAGGAACATAAAATTCAATTAAAAATTGCTACAAATGCAGTGACGTGGACAACGGGAGGAGAAAAGTGACATATTTGTCCAAATGTACACCACTGGATCAAGGATTGACAAATGTTTTTCTATCAAAATGTGCCTTTTTACATTTAAAAACAACCTGCCAAATATCAAATCAATTTATTTATCTATTTTAAAGTTATAAAATTCGAAAAGTAAATGAGCTGGACCCCTCAATCATTTTGTCCAATTTTATACATGAAAACGTTGTAAGAGTCAGTTGAAAACACCCTGTATATATACAGTAGTAGAATTATTATTTTTGGCGTCTTTGGGTTATGTTATATTTTAAAATCCTTGAAAAATTATAAATATTTATGATCGGATTATACATCCACGGGATATTTTTTTTAATGACCCCCAATAAAATAAGTAGTTTATCTTTATTACAGTACCTGATGAGGATATCGGTACAACCAATTCCAACGAAATCCAAAACGAAATTTACCTGTCATGTTTTACTTCAATATTTTGAATAATACAGTTAATTTTGTTATAAGAGTTGCTTTAAAGTCTGTATATTTATTCGTTTTAAATTATAGATATATAAATAATTCACAATAAAATAGTCTCCAGATGTTCAGCGTTACATCATCAAGAATGTATAAGCGATACATTTTCCATTGTGTTATAGTTCAACAAGTATAGAATATTTCACAATATTTCGCTTGTATAGAATTTCAATAGACGAAAAATTTCCTTTCTGTCTATCTGTAATTCATTTCTCTATACAGTTTCGAGTAATCAGCACAATGATTATAAAAAAGGAAAAAGCGGAAAAACAACGCAAGATATAGTGAGTGAGCGAGCCGGAGATAAATATCAAAACAGAAGGGTTTCGACCAATTACATCAACAATTACTTGAGATCCCATCAGATCTATAAATATAAGAAAACAATGGAAGATGTCGACCCCCCACGGTCTCTTTCTGATCAGGTAGTTTGGCTACTATTTCCATTTTTTTGTTCTTTTACATTGGTTCATTCAAAAAGTGTGATGATTTTTCGTATAGAATACTCGACCAAAAAAGGACAAAAGAAATAAATTTAAATAAAATTCCGTATCAATGGAATATTTTTATCAATGAAAATGAAAAGAAAGAACTACTATTTAGCGTAAATATACGTAAATACGAGGGATGAAAAATAAATATATAAGCGAGACAAAATAATTCTTTCCTAAGATTGGATTCGCGGTAAGTTTGGCTGTTTAGCCGTTTGCGGGTCTCAGGTTAATCAAACACAACCCCTCAACCCCCTTATTCGGGGGGCCACTCTGCGCCCGCTTTAAAACTATGTCAACACGGCAAATTGTGCATGTGCTCTCATTGTTGGAGGGCTCATCAAAGTTGCATGGGCCCCAGGGCTTCGCTATGCTGGTGTTTGATTTTAATACATTTTCAATGAGGGCGTCAAAGAATTTTTTTGTATGATGTAACGTACATGGTACGGTGACGGTAGGATCTACCAACTCTATGGGTTTTTCGATTGCTTATGCCTCTCAGGGAAAATGGGATATCGAGCATAGTGTAGAAATATTTATAGTTGTTGATGGTCAATATAAAATGTAGGTACTAGCCTAAATGTTCAATTTTACTGGTTTCGTTCAAGCATTTTTTCAATTTCTGTTTCGAAATTCCGTTAAAGTTCAATCTCGTCCAGGATATCCTTTTTCTCTCCTTCATTCTTAAGCCATACGACGACTCGACACTTTTGAAAATGGCCAAAATGTATATTATACAGGATATCTGCCAAAGCAGCTTCAAGTTTTCGTATAAAAAATTCACTATAAACGTAAAACGAAAAAGTTATACACTAAGAAAAGTATTTTTTTAGCAAGAACTGGATATAAATTACAGCTGAGTCCTCTAGTATCGGTTGAATTTACGAAAATTTTGGAAAACATTTGAACCAATCGAAATTTTAAATCTCAAGAGATTTATTCTGAGTAAAGGGAACTGATAGATAAATTTCTATCAAGAAGAAAATCTTTTTACGTGTGTAGTAGAAACTTCGACGTATAAGGTCACAAGCATCGGGGACAATGGGTTCGCGAGATAATGTCATATCCGGGGTCGAACTGTCAAAGTCAGGAAATAGTCCGGGTTGACAGCGCGGCGCTACCGGCACTTTACTGGCCCGATAAAAAATACAATGGCCCGCTTTTTCACAGGGCACATTGAACGATGTGATGTACTCTTCGTATATTCATATATTTTCTTGGTGTAGATGAGTGTGTGTGTGCAAAAGATGAAGAGGTGGTGACATTTTTTTTAAATTTACTATTAATTCTGTTATACAGAGTGTACCAAAAAGGCAGGTCATAAATGATACCACATATTCTGGGGCTGAAAATAGCTCCTACCCAAGTTACCCTTCAAAAAGGCAAAACATATACTGGGTGATCCGAAATCTCCTAAAGTTCCCCCCCAATCACATATTCTAAATAAAACCATATCAATAAAAGACACATAAATATAGATCCCATATATTTAAAAAAAAAATACTTGCACAACGAAATTTCCCGAGAAACCAAATTTTATGATTAGAAGAGTCCAAACGCATAAAACTGTCTTATGCCAAAAATAAACAAGATTTACGATCTTATTTTACAACCAATGTATATGGCGTTAAACAACCATAACATGATCTAGGTTCGTGGAAAGGTACTCAGCGGGATAAAAATGGTACTTTTAATGCTTTCTAAATCTCCTCTACTCTCCGCAGGCTGGCGACTTACTTAAATATTGACGTTGTAAATAATAATATTTCCTCGTAAAGTGTACAAGGTACAATCAAAGTTATAATTTTCTTTTTTTTTTTAAATTTTTTTCCGTGTGAAAACGAAAGAACGTCTAATAACCCGTAAGGAGAGGGCTCTTGGAACTTCTTTCGAGAGCCCTAGCTGTGGAGGGCAGGGCAGGGTCGAACAGGAGGATGTAAGGGATTTGAAAGGGTGGTCTCACCTGAGGACCGGCTTCCTGTTATAAATGGCCACGTTCACACGCTCCCGCGAATACGTACCCAGTTATTGACCTCTCTATACAAGGTGTCCCAGAATTAATTAGTCGATACATCAGTTCACAATTATGTTGTAGCCTTTTTGGATTTTTCGTCTCAAAAAGCCCATTTTACGAAATTTTATACAAAGTGGTACTTAGGTATGAAAATATCTCGCGATTTGACATTTTCCCCGTTGAAATAGTTTTCGCTACCCAACAAAGTGTATAGCAACCATTCAAGTATTTTAAAGGTAGTTCACGTTATCTCGCCCATCCGATTTAGGAATACGGCGACTGTTGTTGTCCACCGAGTGACACTTCCGGAAATGGCGTGTGTCGTCTTGTTCCGGCCGTTAGTTCCGGTGCCCGTTGAAACTCTGATAAAACGCCGCCGCCGCCATTTACCGGAAACTCAAGCAAACCGGTTGTACCAAAGCCTCTGCCTCCATATTATTATTACATCGACGTCGATAAATTCAACATAGGTATAGATAGATATAAAGCAACATTCCAAGAACAAAACTTTATTAAAGTGAACAGTTTTTGAAAATTAAATTCAATTTTTCGCTGAAAAGGTTAACCCATATTATGAATCGACAATAGCTCCATTCATAACACCATAAAATCAACCACCTAAAGTCAACGAAAACATTTTTTTCGAAATAAAATTATGAAGTTAACCCCCCATTGTATAAAAGTACAAAACTGTCTTTTAGAAGAAACGCAAAATGTCAACCTACGTGAACGAGAGTCCGTAATAGGGGGCGGGGTAGTACCTATAGGTACCTACACGTTGGAAATTTAAAACTGCTCAAAAATATCTTGTTCCGCGAACAATGGGACAAGAAAAAAAATAGCTTGAGTTAGTTCATTCAGGTTATGTGAGTAAAAACTAGGAGCTTGACCCCCTGCGGATCTTTTGTTACACATTTTGGGTGCATGGCAGAGACGTATCAAAAAAAATGTTAAAAAATTGTTGTAAAATCAAAAAAATATTGCTTGTGGATGAGATAGAGACCACCAAGTGAAGAAACTGCTGAAACTAAGGAGAAGACGTCCAAACTAGTCCTAACAAGAACCCAGGGTAAGTTACTATGGGTCCAAAACAACATTCTTTTTGAGCTATAAAATTTATTCATGGGTATATTGAAAATATTTTTTTATTTATTTATTGTTGGTACTTGCTACGCCACTGGAGAAAGTTCTTTCTCACCATTTGTAAAGTATATCACTTCAGGTACAGATTTTAATGTGTGGTATGTGTGCAACAACATTTTTTCCATTTTGAAGGTATTTTAACCCCCATTATAGAATTCAATATATATCCCGGTTAATCCAGGTAGGCACCCGCACCCTTATAAAGCTGCTTACAGTGCCGTTTCTGCCTACCATTATTGCCACAAGGGATAATTGTTTTTCTAGGAAATAACTTTTTATCTTCTGTATGTTTCGGAAAGGTTACGAAAAAAAAATGCAGAAAGGAATGTTCTAGATATTTTTTTGCGGTATCAATAAGGGATATTGAATATTAAAAAAAGGTTAACTCGCTCAATTTTTACATCCAGTCCACGATTTCAATAGAAATCTACTTGTTGCATCTTACACAAAGCCAGTTCCACTATATTTGATACGGTGTTGCCACTACTTGAAAATATATTAATGAAATTTCAAAAAAAAGAAAACAATTTTGAGAAAATTGCTCAAAAAAATTCGAAAATTTTAGTTGCTAGAACTAAAAAATGGGAAGGAAAGGAATCCAGACTTGGAAAGAATGGTGCACAGGCAGTTCAAAAGTAATGGGAGGGACTGGGATAGAAGTGTTTGGACCAGGAACCAAATTGAAAGCTTGGGAAAAACCCCAAGTATCTTTCAAGCGGAAATCCACGTCATAAGAAAGTGGGCCCAATTCAAAATTGGATAAAGGATACAGAGGAGAACGGATTATCATCATGACAGATAATCAAGCAGCCAATAAAGCAGTGAGTTCTTGTGTAATCAGTTCCAAAATGGTGTGGAAATGCCTAGACACAAATCTTACTAGGACACACTGGAATAGAAAGAAATGAAATAGCAGATGAACTAACAAGGAGAGGGCCTGAACTCTTTTGCGGAATCAGCCCCAATGAAATGTTGGAAGAAATAGGCGAACCCGAAAGAAACAGAAGATCTGACCATTGGAAAGATCTAGTAGGGCTTAGACAATCAAATATTCTTCTGGGTAGGAGTTTTAGTAGAGACCCTAACAGGACCTTGTCGCCTGAATGGGCACCTGAAAAAGCTCAAAATAGTGGAGAAAGAAGAAATATCCATACACATACTTTCCAACTGCACAGCACTCCAGAATAATATTAATTGAATAAAAAAAACAGTTTACATCATTGATATAATAAAATTATTTTTAAATCAAAAAATTTGTAAGTTTGGCTACAGCGTAAATCTCCCACAATTTCATATATTATATGATAGATATGTGCACTTTTGCATAATAAACCACCGTCGAGATATTCTTTCCTCGACTAGAATGGCAAATTTGCCGCCATCTCAAACATTTATACTTACACGACTTTTGCCTTTATGGTAGATATATATATACATGTTTTCTAGGTTATAAATAGCTCTTTTAAGGTATAAACTTGAATGAGACAACTTTATATATTTCTTTTTGTATACGAGGGAGTGTCCGTTTTTCACGAAAACTCAAAATAAAAAAATTCCCAATAATATTTAACATTTTCCAATAAACAAAACCTACAGTATAATATGACTGAATGTCTCTTCAATGTTCTTTTTATCACAAGGGAACCCCAACATTATTCATTATAGTGCAGTATAATAATAATAATGTATAAAATGGCATTGTCCAAGGATTGTACACTTGATCTGAGAGATAGGTACGAATAATACGAGTTCAAACAGGTATATAGGTATATATAAAGTCCCATTATCACATCGAATAATGTAAGGTGCTAGTATTTTGGTGTCTTTTATGCCGTTTTTAATTCAATGGCACTTTTTGTCCAATTGTTAAGTGTTAAAATTGATGTTTTGTTCAATAAGAAGACCCCCATTGTTATCATTGTTGAAAAGGCGCGTGCCCCACGAGATTAGAAAGCTCTATTTAACATTCCAAAGATTATTACCTGCTTCTATTACAAAAAAAACTCATTGTTGATTAAAAAATAATTATTTTAGGCGGAAAAATTATATCGAAAACTTTCTACCTTGTAGAAATAACTCACGTACGACTCTGATGTAATAAACTTTTTTTCAAACAAATAAGAAGTTGAAATAAATAAAAAAGAAGACGTGTATATACATAAAAATTTACGTATAACACACCGGTGGCTGTATTATCCATAACACATTATCGGCCTGGCCCGATTTGATCAATTTCAAAAGACACAAATATGGGATTTATTTAAAAATCATGCTAGACACAAAGAAAACCAAACGACTCCGATTAGGCCACACAAATTTAACTTATAAATTTTCAACAACAAAATAAAACAGATCAACCTTGGACACAAGATGGACACAAGATGAAAAAATCTACCTTTGAAACTAATTTTTTTTGGGTTAAGACCTGCCCTGTTCTTGCCCATGAAACACAAACCCATACGTCTGCGTGCCCATGCCGATATATACAACGTCCAGGTGTTCAAAACTTACTCCGGTAAACTGGGCTGAGACGGAAGGGGATAAAGGGCGATATTAGACAGCGGGGTGGCACTGTGATTGACAGTTCGGCGAGTCTTTGACAGACCGAAATTTCTGCTTCTTTTGTACTACGTATGGGTATGGAAGTTTAGAGGGGTAGAGAGGAAACGAGGAACGCGGAGCTTAGGTTTCGCCCTCAGGGGGATATTTTAGAAGAGTGAGGGAATGTCTGTACGATGTGATTGAATTACCATATTATGTGATATATTATTAGTGTTTGAAACATGCAAAAAATTTCAAAATTAAAGACTCACCTATCAATATCTACGACGAAATATTTATCCTCGTCCCCATTGTTGGTCTGCTTCCCATTCCAGGTTCCACAGATCGCGTAATACCGAAAAAAATAACGTACCATACCATATACCGGCGGTAATTTCCACATTTATCACTTACATTAAACACATACGTCACATGGTATGCTCTAGGTCCACTAGGTACTTGTATTATACTTTAATTATTACTATTTGTACTGAAATTTAAGTTAAATGGTTCATAATTGTTTATACTTATAGAGATTTAAGTTCTAATCTAAATTTTCAAAAACTACAAGTCCTACCCAGAGTTTACCAAGTGATTCAACTGCACATTTTGGACATACTAATAGAAAAATTATGTAAATTTATAAAAACATCAATATTTATTTCTGCCAAGTCCAAATGGGTCCACCTGAAATAAAATATTTCCTTTTTTGTCTTTCTGCAACATTACTAGAGGGCATCTAGCCCGATCTTGTAGTTCCTGTTCTATAAACCTAAATAAAACATTTCCTATATTGTTTTCCCGAAAAATAACCTCACCAAATAAATACATTTCAAGCACACTCCTTGGATAACAAAAATAAAAAGTATTAGTTATGAAAAAAGTTTAAATATAAAATTAATTGAAATATATTTTTATTATTATTATCCAAGACAACATTCTCCTACCTTTATTACCGCATTTTAACTTTAACACTTTTAAATCGAACGAAACCTGTAAAAAAAAAGAAAATATTAAGAATAGAAATTCTTAGATACGCCCCTGTATATAATAGACATCGTCTTTTTGATATAAAAGCAAATTAATGATGTTAAATTGAATTACGTATCGACTTTAATTAACAAAACGATTTTAACAAGTAGCTACAACATGATAGAATAAATAATAAAACTTTATATCACACAAAAATCAAAAAACCGTGATCGAAGTGATTGGCAGAATGAAAGGATTCTTTCTAAATTTCTCATCGAACAGAATGACCTGGCTGTAATATGTCAAACATTGTGTGTGGATCGAAATGATAAATGATTCTTACATATATTGCCAATCTTGTCGCTTCTATAATACCTTCCATGTGCCGGTATCGATATATATGGATGTCGATGACGATGCGATGTTTATAAACGTAATCGTAATTGGTAAACCGTCTTATTGTTCGACCAAAATCGTTATTTATTAATAAAATACCGTTAGAACTTCTCAAACATATGTTTTCCAAAAACAAAACAAAAAATACCCGCAACACACATTACATTTAATTAAATATTTGTCTAGCGCCATCTAGTACAAGTTTATCTAGGTAAGACATGTCAAAAATAATTAATAGTTATAACGACAATGAAAACAAATAATATGCGGAAGAGAGGCAAAAATTGCCCTGTTTAAAGCGTCAGAGTCGAGGGGGCCTCGTGAATCGCCCGCCGGGGGCAGCCAGTCACGGGGGTATGGGGGCGGCATTACGATGATGGATGTGAGGGATTTTGCCGGATGAGGGAGATGGACCAAGACTAGATCTAGCTGTCATCGAATGATGTACGAGCTATCTCGGTTTACATTGCAAATGCAAATGTCTGGTGATCATCATGCTATAATACTCTCTGTACTGGCAGTGCTGTTATTTGAAAATACTACTGATTAATATTGATATTATTGTAGCAGTTTTTCCAATTATACTTCAAAGATATAATACTAAATACATACTAATGATAGACAATGTAGAAATTCATAGCTACCTATACAGCAATGTTTATATTTATCTCTAGCTATAAATTTTATTAAACCTTGCCTATATCCTAAACTAGAAACGAAAAGAAAGAATTCAGTAATAATATTGAACCACTGATAACGAAGAAATCAGAAAAAAGCTTGTATAAAACAATAAGAAACCTTATACCTAGCTTTGTTGATATGCCATACCTATGCCATTGTTCTAAGCAATTGCTGATACCCCTCTAAGGACCAATACCGACCTATAGGTATTTCACTCTATCTTATACCTAATATATGTAACAATTATATCAATTAAAATGTATTATTTTTGGTATAAATGTTTCAATATTAATTCTAATTCAGTTAATGGTGCAATGTTACTTGATCTATTTATACAATATATCATAAAAGCATATATTTTCAGAAATCTCATTTAAAAACTTACCGACTCACAGTCGTCTTTGAATCATTATGAACGTTCACTATTATTTCACATATTATTAAAGTTTATCAATAACACTCACGAAAACGAAATAAAACAATCTTTGCACTAATAAAACCTCCGAAATATAAAATTAACGAGAGTACAGTAATTAACGACGCGTCCATTTTCTCACATAATTGCACAGATATGCAGACAGTTACAGAAACAATTGAATTTTTAGGTCACGTGCTCTCATAAGTTGCAAGATTGGTATCATTGACAGGTGGCTAAGAAAAAGAAGAAGATTATGTGTAATGAAAACAATGCACAGGGGCGGCCTAAGTATTAATTGTTGTGTGCAAATTAATTAAAATAAATTATTTTTGGAGATAATTTTATTCTATAGTACAAACCGAGTTGTTGCCGGTACCAATTAAAAAAATTAAGTCTACTAGGTAGGTAGTAACCTTCTAATGATGTTCATTTTTACGTTAAAAATCCAGCTCAATTAAAATATCTCACGAGTTAAAAAAACATAAAATACAAACGTAACGAAACAAAAAAAAAACACCTAATGGGGTAGAAATCCGACCTAATGACATACGCAAATAATATTTGCGTATTTAAAAGGGAGTCATTCTCCTCTTCTCGCCAAAAGAGATACACAAACGTTCACTGGAGTGCATCTCGAGTCTTGGTACACATGATTTAATAACGTCATTAGGAGAAGAGTGAAAAAATAGTACAGTAACGGCTTTGCCAAAATTAAAAAATAAAAATTTCAAAATAGAGATAATGTTGGAACTGGATATAGGTACCTAAGAGGTCTTGTATTTTCATGAAGATTATTAATTAACCAGTAGGAAGGGAAAATAGATGAACCAAGACAACTATATATATATATATATAGAACTCACTACCGAATAAAGGATGGTTTATAGAGTTTCTTTTATTTTAGCGGGCCCGTCTCTGCAAAATAACGCTTGGCCTTTAAGGGCCCGTCCGTGGGTTTAATAAGGTTTGAGCAAAAATCATATTTGTAGATCTCATTAGGGGCCGCATCATTAGAATGTATTCTTGGTTGTACAATAGTGAGCAATGAACGTAGAATTCAATTATCTTTGCTGGATCGCAGGATATGACGAGGACACGCAGGACGACGAAATGATGAAACAGTGGCGTTGATGGAACAACGTCTACAGCCACTCAAGTAACATAGTTCTGTCTGTTCGCAATAATAATGAGTTGAGAAAAAGAAGAAGCATTTCTTTTTTATTTGTAATAAAATATTGATATATACTCAGAGCTTGTTTACTTCAGAATAAATATGATTTCTACACGATTTGTTGAAAGTTAATTGATGCCAATGACACTATACGACGCTGTTGTCGCCGTCCAGAATCACACATGTCACCGATTCTACTTGTCATCATTCTTCCGAGATAGCGTCATTGTCTCACCCTTGCGTCATTTACTACATCAAACTATCGTTTGTTATGAGCATCGAGGGAAAGAAACTCTCTCTCTCTCTTTGATATGAAGATCTATCATGTCCTTTGCATGATTTTTCCTACACTGTTTCCACGTACACTAATATAAATTGAAGCATTTTTGAGCTGGTCCCAAGCATGATCGATGGGGTTGAGGTTGGACTTACCTCAAAAATAATAGGTAACGTAAGTTAACCTCAATCTTCGACGTACTTCGCGTTTCAATTGAAACCCAACTGCAATTTTTCTCGAGCAGTTTATTAAAAGAAATTCAATATTACACTAACATATAATATCTGACTTGTGTTTCTCGTAACCTGTCAAATTCTTAATAGGAACAAAGAAATATGTCTCGTATTGACAGAGTAACAGTAAACCATAAGCATGGCAATGCCCTTTTAAGTTATTAGGGTGAGAATTGACCCAAAAACACTCCCAGGAGCTCACATAAATGTCCTTTTCGGTGTTTGTTTTTACTAGGATCCAATTTCCGAGGGGGTGTTTAAGGCGTAAAGTAATTCGTAACTTCTTACAGAAATATGATATGCTCAAGATAAAAGAAATATCAAGTCCACTCGAAAAATTTTTCAATAACATCAAAATTTTCTATTTTTAACGAAAAATAAAGTTTTCGCGATATAAGAAGAGGGTTAAAATCAGATCCTTGTGGAACATAAAACCGATACCGATTAAGACATCGCCCAGTATTCATTGGGATCGTTGATATAGTTATTGTGGGCAGGGTCGAATGCATATACATAACGGACCGTTACGAGGAACAACAAGAGCTTGTCAACTACAGAACAGTGGCGGGGGGGTGGTCGCCCGCCAAGAGGTGAATATTAAATCAGACGTTGATTGCTGGCACGGACCCGCCCCACTGATTACGTCATGTGTGTGTCAGCGTGTCGGTGACAGCGACAGAACAATGAAGTCGATGATTGAGAATTGAGGAAGGAATACACCAGATATATACGGTTTATAGTGTCTAACCTAACCTTACTTTGTTGGCCCGTCACTGAAAGACGTCTTATTTCCTTTTTGGATGATAACAGCCATACGTATATATACGACGTTTCGTATATTTTAGTAAATATTATCAATGTTTGTTGATGGAAATGTGTGTTTTGTATGTATGTGCCTGGGAAAAGGGGTAGAATTTAGGAATATGCATGGGAGGCGAAAGGAAATTAAACCTTCTCGATGTCATTGATAAAAAAATCTGTTGCTTGGAACCTTTCCTTTAATACTTGGCTAAGAGAAGAAAGAAGAAAGTTTATACGAGATCTTGAAAACTATTTCAGTCAAATACAGTCCTAATCGCAAGAGATCGCTGGAAACAGTTTAAAAAGCACACAGGAAGACTAAATAATGCACAAATACACTCCAATATGCTGCAGAACGAAAGTTAGCCTGAAATTCGAATATTTTGTCACCATTAATAAAGGAGCTTTCATAGATGAATTCATAATAATGGTCAGACAAAAATTCCAGCGAAGAGTAAGAAAGTTTGAAAGCAAGAAAAGATGCAGATCAAGAAAGACATGAAATAAGGTAATAGAAGAACTTAATACACGGGAGATTTGAAGAGAGAGAGGTTTATTCCTAAGTTTACAGCCCTTATATAAAATTCAATTAACGAGAAAAATCTATGAAGACAACCTCGTGTTCTCTATACGTTAACCACAAATTTCCGACTCGATTAAATCCAGTTCTTCTGTAGATGAAAAAAAAAATAAAAATAAAAATCTGGTAGCTAATAATAATCTGATTGAGAGCGCTGGCACGTTATTACGGTGGGTATATAGTGAATCAAGAAGGCTTTCCCCACGTCTTATACGAAGTGAGTGTCGTCCTTCTCAAGTGTTTCCTGTAGCAGATGTTTTATTCCCACACGAACAAAAGACGCGGTGGCTGCTCTAGCCAGGCCGCGACCCTCCCAAATCAAATTATCTAATTCAATATATACAAGGTGTCCATTTAAAATAATACATATTTCCCTTTCGAATTTGACCAGCCTAAAAAAATCTAGTTTTATTTTGGTTTGTTAAATATTTTGGTCGTACGCCGCTGGGTGTTTAATCGTAACATATGATCGAGCAACGAGGACTGGCCAGTAAGAATGTTGATTTTTTGATAGCATAGTTCTTATTGAATCAAAAAGGCCTCTCTTTTTAAACTCCCTCTAAATTGGATGATTGCTTTTGTTTGTGTGTCGTCGAATTTAAAACGACTGGCCAGGTTATATGAATCAGATCAAGTCTGTGGGAGTTTTTTAATGGGGGACATATTGGGACAAGTTATTTAGATAAATACTTACCTCCTAGGTAATAATTTTTGTTAGAAAAGGCATTCAAATGACAAAATTCAAACCACCCCTCGTATATATTCAAGACAACAAAGTTAATATAACCGTTTTTCATGAACCATGTCATTTTATACAAAATAATTTGCTATAAAAATAGCCTACCCAAGTATATAATTTTTTATTATGTGGAGTTCCATCAAAAATTTCATTATTAATAGCATTTTAGATACCGAAAGAGCGTAAAATCTAATAACAAGTTTCGAAACTATAATTTAGGCTTATCATCACTCAATTTTTCCATCAAGAGAATTCATTAGAGATGCTGACATTTACCTGCTGAATCAAACAAAATGACATTTCGAAACACCAGCAGAGATATCTACCGCGAAAATACGCCCTGTGCAGCTGCGGTACTAAAAAATATTCACCAGAGGGTATAATGAGGTTCTTCAAAAATATCATATAATAAATACTATGTTTATTGATTAAGGGATTGTTCTAGCGGCCTGTATAGAACAAATACCTCTTTTTACAGATCTAAAGCGCTTAAAACTTAATAAAAAATATCCCTTTTCCTAAACACCATCTACTCCCCTGTCTTTATTAATCTCTCGACTGGTCAGAGTAATTGTCCGTCTCTCTCATTCTCTATCTACATCTTTCTCTTTTCTATCTTAATGGCTTTCTGATTGCCAAACAGCGGGAAGCATCTCCTAATGTTCCGTTTTGATGAAATCCTCTGCTAAAGTCCACTATCCATGAAGTAGCTTACCGCAGATCGAAAATAATATGGTAATTTACAAGAGTTTCCTACATTATTTACAATTTAACTTAGGCCATTGATAGAACATGAGTTTTACACTTTTTTCTATCTGTGGACTACCAAAATATAAACAAGGGATATTTATAGCATAAATTATAGCATGATATCTAGCTACTAGTGAATTAATATCATAAAATAGGGGTTTCTCTTCCATAATCAATCTATGTGAACGATTTTATATACAGAGTAGCCCAAATATACCTACGCACTAACGACATCGAAGCCACGACGACACTTTAAAGGGTTCCACAGAATAAGACATCAGGTAGCCTTGGGAGAAGCTGCACTTTTCTTGACACATTTTTATGTAGATCGAGTGGATCCAGTGTCTATTATTTTTTTTTCCTCCTTGTATATGGTTCGTTGTTGCATATGAAGTAGAAAAGAGAAAATCACGAAACGTATATATCATCCACAACAGCCTCCCTGAATGGCACATGTTCTCTCTCATATTAATCGAAATGATATCAAAAGTTGTACACTCGATTTTAAAAGTGGAGAACTACAAATTTTATTTTAATATTTATAATTGTTATTGAACTGTTTTTTTTTAAGTTAGGTGCTTTATTTTAAATCACAGTTGACTGAACATAAACCCAATATTTTTATACTTTTTACGAGCAGTTGTTTTCAATAAAAAATATTTTTCTTTGGTTCACTACTTTGGTTATCGACTGTATCTCGTGGGGTTGCGTGTAAATCACCTATAGTATAGTATATTGGGTAATTAATTCTAGAAGTATATTACAATAAATGATTGTTCATTATTTACCGATAATGTTCATCCAAAATAAACACAGGGTATCATTTTTCCGATGAATAATGGCATATGGACGATTTATATAGGATAGAATGCACGCCCATGGAAATAAATGGCAATCACAAGACTAGTTTAAGTGGCAATTCAGTTTAAGTGATACTTAAAATTTATTGACGTGAGTGTATGAATTTAGTTTAATAAGAAAAGTACCTAGATTAATCTGTACATATTTTTAAAATGTCATTTTTTTCGTCTATAGCATGTCGCGTTACAGTCTGACGCGTAGTAGGTGGGGCTAATTAGTTGTCGGCACTTTCATGTAGCGTATATACAGGGGTTGCTCGAAATATTACTTTCATAGCTCCTGGTTTGAAGATGGAGTGTTTGTGTTTAGTACCTACGGGGGTATGAGAATTTAACGGTCTATTTTACTTGACAGGTCGACGTTATGTCAATTTCATTTTAAATTCTCGTCTAATTATTTAAAAAAGAACACTAAATACTTTATTTTTAATCATCAATTAGAACAAACTGTTTGTTAAAAATTTGCCCAACATCATTTCTTTTACTCCGCATCTTTTTAATTCGAGATTCTCTCTCGAAAAAAAAAGTGTCAACACGATAGATTACCGCTCTTGTGCAAATGGTTTCTTCTCCTTTTAATATGCCAACTGTAGCGGCTTTATAATTACTTTCTTTATCTTCTCACTGACTGCCTCTCGTTCCTCCCGTTTCCTTCATTCCTTATCCCCAATCTCCAGGGAGATTGTTGCTTTGCTTGGATTTCTTAGTCCCGAACGCTGGCTGCCAGCCCCAGTCTTCGGCGGTCGCTAACGACAGAGGCTACGACCACCACATCTTGGTTATTCAGACTCAGCCCTTACTATTGAGCTAGAAATGTTAGTGGGGGCCAAATCCGTAGCATCATCTATTCTCAGCAGAGTCCCATCTTTCCACAATTGGCTCTAAATGATGGGAAAGCGGTTCCTTTATTAATTTGTGGCTTTTGTTTGTCATTTAGTCTTAACCCTTATCGATATAGACCTAGTAGCGTCTTGGAAATTGCGTGAAAGACGGTAAAGCACACAGAGAGAAAGAGCAGTGAAGTTATCGAGCATAGAACACGCATATCTGATAACCGGTTATGTTCTATGGTAGGGAAGTAATTAACTGTGACGCTTTTCCTCTGGCCCCACAAATCATGGGGCCAACGTGGCCCGGATCCGACATTCGTTATATTTAGACAAATTATAAGTAATTTTCGCCGCCCCCGATATACTTTCACGGCACATTTGAGCGGCGGTATATCTAGTACCGGTTCCCCGTTTCAACGGCGTCGGTTGATATAGAGATTCTATTGGTTGTGGTTAATTGCCTGTGTGGCGATATGTCGTTTTATAAAATTTATATATAGGCAAAGGTAAATCATTTATGGCAATCGATTTCTGATGTAAATGAATTTCGAATTAAAAAAAATATATATTCGCAGCCAAGGATAACTATAGTGGTTAATATTTTTGGCAAAACAGGAGAAGCTTTTCAACTCTGAGATGGTATTTTTTTCTCATCTTCTACATTTAAGTCTGCAGTCAAAATTGACTCAAAATGATTATTAGATTATTGTTTTTTATTGAAATAAACTTCACCCAATCAATTTTTCTTTCAATTAGTTACAAAATCTTCTTCATATATCGCGGACGGTTTGATTTCTCCCATTTCTGTTCTGTTTCTAATCTCGAATAGCGGTTAATTTGTTTTGAAAACGTGGAGAGCTTTAGGAAAAGTCGATTTTCAGTGGGATTAATGGCTAAGTAAAGAGGAAAAAGAAGAAGAAAAATGAGTGACAGATGTGGTTCGGTGGAAGTAATAAAGCAGAGTAGTAGAGCGTCTAATATCGTGTATAAAAGCAGCCGTTGATAATCCAAAGCCATCCGCAAATTACACACATGGCGCTAGAAATTACCCCCGAGTCTCATAGAAGAAATCGGTGTGGCTCTAAACTAAACATACACATGAAAAGTCCTGCTTTGGCCAGTTGGTACCTTATTTTCTCCATTCTTTTCAAATCACTTTATTTTTTTAATTTTAGTTCATTTTTCAAATATCCCGGCCTAAAATAGAGCCAAGCTTTTAGCGAAATTGAGAAATTTTTGTTTAGTCTCATTTTACAGATTTTAACTTGTTAAAATCATTAACACTAAGTTTGGCATAGAGTTTGATTGTAAAATACAAAGAGGGCGCCTCTACGTTCATGTTTTTCGTGACGTCATTCGGTGCCGAGCTTCTAGTAATTAATTATTGCAGCTTGCCATGACTGAACGGTTTTCCGTTACCATAGCAACCGCGAATCACTTCACCAGGTGTACTTTCAAATGTATCCACTTTATGGAATCGAGCAAATGAGCAGGACGATTATTTTTTTATATTTTGTTCTCTCTAGGTGCCAAAAGACATCTCACATCCTCAATTTATCCTATTTCCTTTTAACGATTCTAATGAAAATGACTTTTACCATCTCCCCTCATCAAGGAAGCATCGCCATTCCTTTAGAGCAAGCCAACAACAAACGCATAACGTGAAAGCAAGAGCTTTATCTAACGCGACTTAATTGAGCACCCCCTTTATTATACTACCCCCTCACAACGTCAATCAAAGACGTACGTTACCACAGGATGTACTTCTTATTTTTAGTTTTTGAAAATATTCATCTTGAAATGTATTTTATCTCATTATTCCTTTTTTTTATAAATACTGTGTACGCCTATGCATTCTAGTGTCATTACTTGATTTGGCTGACTCTGATTTTGATTTTCCCAACTTTTTGATCTTTAAACGTCGAGTCGAGGGTTTGGTCGTTCGTGGACCTTGTTCCATTTTCAAAATTGAAAATTTCAGGCACGGGGAATTCGGTGATTAAAATGGTATAACAATCAAAGAATTGAAAAATGAATGTAATTGCTTTTTAAGGAGAAAACGATTCAAAATAACCCTAACTATAATTGAATTTTATATTAAGCGAAGATTGAATTTGGGACGGAATATAAATGACATTAGAACATAGATTTTTATATTAAAATTGTGACAAAAACAAAAAATTTTCCTAAAAAATTCATTTTATTGTTGGTACATAGTGTAAGGAAGGAAGTGAAGCCAAAAGATACAGAAGATCTAACCATTGGAAAGATCTAGTAGGGCTTAGACAATCAAAGAAAAATTGTGGAGGTAGAAGAATGCAGATATTGTGGTATGTAAGAAGAAACCTCCATCCAACTGCACAGCACTCCAGGATCCTAGAGCACAATATCTGGGAGATTACTGGATAGAAGAGGAACATTTTTCTAAAAATTAATATTTCTTTCACGTTAAAATATAAATTCTCTCGATCTCCGGAAGTCCTTATAGTACAAATTACCATAATACATCATTGCATGTCCGGAATAAGGAATTCATCATAATCCTTAATCTCCTGGCGAGAAGTAAATCGGAATATAATCGCCATCGGACATTTTTTTTCCTCATTCTAGGATGGTAGAGGTGTCGGTATCGAGTCCCGCCATCCATACACGCCACTCGGTTGGCCACTTTTCAAAGGACCTTCATCGGCAATGCGCTTACTACCCGGTGATTGATTAGAAGGACCTTCGATCCTTAACAATGTTCAGATGGTGATGTATATGCTATTCGAGATTTATAGTGTGTTTGCCAAAATTGTTTTCCTTTTTCAATTTTTTCAATAACCAATTTAAAACGTAAAAAAAAGAATTTATTCTCGTATTATCAAGTAGCCCTTGCCAAAGCCAAATCCAAGGCAAGAGAGATGATATTATTGGAATTCCTGGGCCAGCATTTCTCTCACGCAATAATTAAATGTCACCCTCCAAGGCCTACTACTGTGTGTTTGGATCCCCCGGAGCGCCCCAAAGCAGGATCGGTCTAGGGGATGAGAAGTTCGGTGTGTTTTGGGTGTTTGCGACCTGCAGAGTGTCACATGCCATGTGATATATTGTGATGTATGAATTTCTTAGGCCTGTACTTTTATTTTCACCCAGTCCTAAATTACGACAAAGAAAATCTCCGTCTAATTTTATCAATACATGTTGTTTTACAAATATTTGGTTTAAAAACAAAACAAACATCTGTTTGGCAGGAAATCATGCACTTACTACCGATCTTTCATACAGGATGAAAAAAATAAAATATCGTCGACAATAATAATCTTATTTTGTTTCAAATCCTGGCCTATAATTGTGTATATTATCGTATATTTGGTTCAGGTCTGTTCTGGTCTTTACTTTCTGCGTTCTGTTGATGCTGGATGTCAATATCATTTTGAGAGTCGTTAATAAATCCTTATTCGACTGATTGTTTCAGTGAACTGAAGGCTGTTTATACAGGATCAACCACAATTAATGTAAATATAGGTAAGCCAAGAATTTTTGGATTTTTAGCAAAGGTTAGATGAGGCGATGGCTTAATACAATACAATAGAGGAGTTCAGTTTAAAGGCAGTGTGACCAACAAAAAGTGGTTTTTTCTGACGAGAATGACAGTTGAGGTCTACTATTCAAAATATGAGATTTTTGCATGTTCTCTATCATTGCGAACATCTCTATTTCTTCATTAAAACAATGAATACACTCCCGGAGTGTATATTTTTGAATTTAAAATGACTTTTTAGTTGAATACTCAACATATCAGTGTTCAATAATTCTATTCTGGCAAGTCACCATTTCATTTCTGTTATTCAGTCACTGATAAAAAACATGCGAAATCTTATGTTTTGAACGGTAGACCTTAACTGTCATTCTTGTCAGAAAAAAACACTTTTTGTTGGCCACACTGCCTTTAAACTGAACTCATCTATTGACCATTGACAGTGTACGTTTTTTAAACAATATACAATGTGTGTGGTCAAATAAAGGAACTATAGTATGCTATTAGCCCTATATACAGAACGTTTAATAATCAGTTTTCTGGCATAAAGAAAGTGTATTCCTACATGAAATCGAATCATTTTTGAAATTGGCAACAAAATGAGAGTTAAGTATGCGCAAATTGATTGGGTATATCCCCGCAGGGCAGAAAGTGAATCGAAGAGAGGAAGAGATAGAGCGGGTAGAGAGCACACACACATAGAGCCAACAGATCAGGCGAGAGCATATGCTATTTAATATAATTGAATTCACAATGATGCGTAGGGTGGCAAATTCGATAAAGGGATTACTGTCAAATCAAATCGTATTAAACGAAGTGCAATCTCGGTTGGCGTTGTGCAACATTAGATCATACACTACTCACTCACTCTCTCGTCGTCGCCACGCCAATGCGGATGCGAGAGAGACTATCGAGTTTATTATAGCGAACGGTCTAATCCACGCTACAGTCTATTACAGATATGCGGATTGTATTCTTTTTTAAATTGACGGGGTTGAACTGAACGAAGGTCGCCACACGATTACCGACGTCGCGACGCCTCGCACACTCTTTTCCTAATTTAAAAATTTGAAATATTTTTTATATAAAATTATGCGCGGAGAAAAGAGTGACAAAAATGCTACTGTCAAATACACCAATCCAATTATAGTCACCCATAAGAATCTTTGATTGTCTAAGCCTTACTAGATCTTTCCAATGGTCAGATTTTCTCTTTCTTTCGGCTTCACCTATTTTTTCCAATATTACATTGGGGCTGATTCCGCAAAAGGGTTTAGCCCCCCAGAAAGGTATTTCAGTCCTCCTCTTTGCTAGTTCATCTGCTATTTCACTTCCTTCTATTCCAGTGTGTCCTGGAATCCATAGTAAGGTTTGTGTCTAGGCATTCCCACACCCTTTTTGGAACTGATTACACAAGAGCTCAGTGCTTTAATGGCTGCTTGACTATCTGTCACTATAATAATCCTTTGGGCGCACTTTCTTATGGCGTGGATTTCCGCTTGAAAGATACTTGGGGTTTTTCCCAAGCTTTCAGAGTGTTTGGTGTCTGGCCCGAACACTCCTATCCCAGTTCCTCCCATTGCTTTTGAACTTAGTCTATATCTTATTCTTTCTGCAACACTTTCCACCACCATATGTAGTGGGGAGAAGTTGAGAATCATTTTCATGTAGAAAAATATACAGAAACTACAACACGTTTTCGAAAGTATAGTATACATCAATAATTATTAATGTCGCGGTCGAATAGTCACTTTTTATTTTCATCCCCTCTCGATTATATCCAAGTGTTTTCGACGCTCTCATTCTCTGGTTTATTATACCTACTTGATGGCTATAGACGGGAGTTTCCTATAGGAATTTATTGCCTAATGCTGCGGCGGATATTTCTTTATGTTTATTTTATTTATTTGTTTTTTCCAGTTGACAAATTCGGTTCATTTGACAAATTCAGCTTATTTATAGGGTTGTCGAGGGAGCAAATTGTCGTATTTAAACAGTTATTACGAGAAAAAAGAAACAATTTTAAGAAAAACATGATAAACACCCCAAAAAAATATCTTTAAAAAGTGTTAGAAATATTGGAAGGGTTAAAGTTCCCCAAACAGGGCGTCGAAAGGGGTGCTGGGGAGCAAAGTGTAACCGATACAAAGCGAGCGCTAGATGGCTGTGCTAGCGGTGGCTTGACAGGTGAGCAGCGAAGACAAATGATAGTGCCCCAACGCTACCGCCTTCGATGTGAAAAGAACTAGATGATAAATTGTGCTTGAGCCAATCTACTACCAACTACAGAGTAGAGGTGGGAGATATTTTTTTTTCGAAAATTTTAAGGTTTTTAATGAAAAAATTATTAAAATTGAAAAATAATGATGAGCTTTCAATAAAAGTTTAACGATGTTTAAGAGATTGAATGATTTTGTGTGAAGTTATTTAAATTTTTTATTAAATCATGTTTGTAACGAGTTTTTCCCATCTCTAACGTACCGGACATGGCTATACACTTTTCCCAAACATTTTTCCGTGAAAAATTCGAAGCGGTGGAAAATTAGGCCGTGCCTGGTCGTCGGTGACACCGAATTAATTCGTTTTTCTGAAATCTAATTTGCATTTTGTTAGTTACTTTTTTGCTTTGCGGTTAGCAGTTCATTTATAACATGACTCAGGACGTCAGGCCAATCGTGTTTCGGTATTTCTTTCTTTCTTGAAAAATAATATTAACCCTTTTAAAATTTTCTAATCTATTCATGTGTGCTTTTGGTTAGGTTAAACGTTAATAGTGGGTTTTTCCTTTTAATGGAAAACATAATTTGTATGGAAAATTTTAAACGTTTATATTTATAGTCGAATTTTTTCTTTCTCTATTATTTGTAGAGATCAGGAAAATTGCAATACTTAGACAACATTACACAACACACGAACATAACCATAATCCCTCGAATGACAATTGACATTCAAAGTGTTATCTACTTCCGCTAAGAATCTATTGCCAACCGATGAGACTGAATACTACCTATATACAAGGCCAAGACCACAGATATATGACCACATATACATATAAAATGTATAAATCATAAAGTTATACTAGATCTAGACCCGTCACAAATTAATATTAATTAACAATAAAGCTTAAATAATATAAAACTGTCAAGGTAAAGTTATTTAATATACAGGATGTCCCATTAAAATTGATTTTATTTCCTATTGTTTCGTAGATCGTGTCTAGCATAAATATTACAGATGAAAAACCAAAACACACACACACTCATCTACATTTTATAGAAGCAAGAAGCATCGTTCGTGAGATTCGAGATGTTGAGATTCTTAAGTCTCAAGAAACATCGTAGTTGGCGAATAAGAAGCTGGCTGGTCGACACTCCCAAAACAAAAGGCGGTCGGCCACTTCCGCTTTTATCTCACTCTTTTAAACATATCGTCTTCGTCTTACGCACTAACAACTCGCTTAATTCAATAAACCTCTCATCAATCACGTTGGCTGTGTCTCATTGCTTGGCTGTGTGTACGTACGGCCTCTTCCTTCTTATTCTTGCGTTTCTTCTTTGCTAAGGGTTGACTATACGACGAGAGACTGTACAGGATGTCGTTAAAATGGCGGCAATTAAAATGTCCTACCCGTCAATTTTTTTGTGGCGCGTTAATTTGAAACCAAACCGGGAAATTTAGGAGGTGATACAAGGTTAACAAAATCATTAAACAGTCTCCCTATCCCTATAGCATCTAGAACTGTAGGACTTTATGCAAATTTTTGCCTATTTTACAAGTGGCTCACATAATTTACTTGTTTGAGACATTTGGACACAATTCATTTAAAAAAATAACCTACAAATCGAATATTAGTGGGGCATACCTCGTTTTTCATTGGTTTTAACTTGAATATAACCAAAAAAATTATGTTTATCAAATAAAATTTGATTTTTAATTCCACCCATGGTATAATTGGCCGATCCGGGTCCATTCCAGAGCAACGTATGGTGGAAGAGCCCTACTCAAACCAAAGTGTTATCTAATATTGCGTATACAATCATAGCGAGATTAGCAGGGGTGTTCACAACCCCCTTATCATCGACTATCTCCCCCGGGAAACCCACTGTTACTGATGTCGACGTCTATCCTTATATTGCCGACGACACTGTTAACCGAATAGGAGGATTCGCTCCCTATCACAAGAGGTACTGCATTCTAATAGTTCGTAAAAGGTAGCGATAAAGCTGAACTTTTTATACACACTCTGTATAAAATGGAAAAATTTTCAACATAGATTCAAATACGTCTGAACTTGCTAAAAGAAAACAGAAACAATTTTCATATCTTTAAGGGTATCATCGTAAAAAAAGAAGGTATTGAAGAGCGCTACCTTTTTAAGCGTTATAAAATTGGGGATGTACGGGGTTTATTATATTCCCTAGATTGGGAAGTGAAAATGTGACTGCTGATCTAGATCTGTATGGTTCACCATGTTAACGTCGGATATTGATATTAACTAGGATAAAGTCTACACGTGCAGTACAAACGAACTTAAATTTCCCATGAATAAAAATATGGAAAATGATATATGGTTGATGATGAGATGAAGAAGGAAGGTAGAAACGAGTTTAAAGTTGATGGAAATTTATCGACAAGAGATAAATTGTATTTATTTTTATTGTTTTATAATGTAGAATGGGTTTGGTTCAAAATAGGTTGCAGACGTACCTTTATTTACATTTTAAACTCGACAAAATAGAGGTTAATTTTCTCTAAAAACACGTTGAACCCTTTACCATGTCATCAACTCTCATAATTCACGCTATACACGTCACAGGAGACTTTTTAGGTTGTAGAACAACGCAGGTCACATCCTGTATCCTTAATAATTGATCAGGAGTGAAAAGGAACAGCGGCAATGGACCTGCGCTAGGTGATTTATGATCTACAACGTTTTTTTTTTATTCCGCACACAACAAAATTAACACCGGGAAAAAAAATAAAATATTTTGTAACTATTCAGAGTAAATTATCCCACTTCTGATATAAATATTTTTTGTTAATTACCCGAAAATGAAATATGTTTTGGGATTCGGTGTCTGGCGTTAGCCCCTGCGTATTTAATCAATTACTAGTAAACTTTTCAATCCCCCTGGACGTTTTTGTAATTGATGAACATGATCCGACAACTATGATGTATGTTATGATGCATGAATAATATCCTATCACCGCCGACAACGCCAACTCCGTTCGCCACCGTATCGAAAGTGACGATTCGATACGCCCTATCGATTGTTTTTTAACCAAACTCATACGTACGTATCAAAAAACATTTGGTTCCATACCGAAAAAGTGATGAAATTATTGTGAAAATATTCTTTATTGAAATTTACTTAATCTAGAATTTTTCATTTTCAAAAAACCCATCACTATCATTTAATATTTCGTGGGTCAGTATCCTTCAGGGTTTTTAGACCAGTTGAACAGTTCCAGATCAGTCTGGATCTGATCTGGGGACATGTATGTATCCTAGACAGATCTCCAAGTCCTCAGAACTGGCCTTTTGCTATGCTATGGACCTTTTGCTATGCCTAGACCTAGACCTAGACCTAGACCTAGACCTAGAACTAGACCTAGACCTAGACCTAGACCTAGACCTAGACCTAGACCTAGACCTAGACCTAGACCTAGACCTAGACCTAGACCTAGACCTAGACCTAGACCTAGACCTAGACCTAGACCTAGACCTAGACCTAGACCTAGACCTAGACCTAGACCTAGACCTAGACCTAGACCTAGACCTAGACCTAGACCTAAACCTAGACCTAGACCTAGACCTAGACCTAGACCTAGACCTAGACCTAGACCTAGACCTAGACCTAGACCTAGACCTAGACCTAGACCTAGACCTAGACCTAGACCTAGACCTAGACCTAGACCTAGACCTAGACCTAGACCTAGACCTAGACCTAGACCTAGACCTAGACCTAGACCTAGACCTAGACCTAGACCTAGACCTAGACCTTACTAACATACTTTCCAACAGCAGAGCAAGTTGAAGCCTGCAGATATACAAAGTTGAAGTTGCAGATATCCAAAAAATTCCTCCGCGAAATAGTACTAAAGGAGCTACTAGTTTCAAAGACTCTCCTCAGAAACTAGCCCTCTTTAAAAGAAAGACTTCTGTTCGGTTACAAATTTTTCTTTTCTATTTAACAAAAATTCACCATAACTTCATAAAAAAAGCATTAATGCATAGAACAAACAATTTGAGCTGCGTATAATCCTGAAGGATCACCTTGCCGATATATTATCAGTTGAAAATCCAAAGTGTAAACTATAAAGAAATCCTAATCTGGGGCGCGTAGACCCTCTCTCTTTTTTTTTCTATACGCGAGTTTCTTATCACTTTACCATCTCCCCGCATCTGTATATGTACTACAAACATATCCTACACTATTAAAAAATAAAAATAAATTAAGTTTTTGAGGTTTTTTTAAAATAATTTTTAAGCCCTTGTTTAAAAATTGTAAAAAAACTAAATAAAATTCATCTGGATGGGTCAGTATTGATATTTTTCCTATGTACAAAGTTAAAATCGGTGTGGTAAATATTTTTACCAGTGTAGTTTCTTCGATAAGCATCACGCATGAAGCTAGGGGTATTATTTTAAAGTTTGGACCGAATATAAAGCGTCAATGGGTAAGTGGACTTTGAAAAATAAGGATGTTGATAATGACAGTCCCAGGGGCAGGGGCGAGGGTAAGAAATTGAATGGGTGTGCCAAGGAGATGACGGTCGCTTTAAAAAAAAATTGTTTTTTATTTTGTCGAGGGGTCGCTGAACTTTTTGTTGTTTTTTTTCCCCTCTATTGTTGATTCATTAATCCCAAACAATTGCACATATTGGAAAGAATTTCGTGACATAAGAAATATTCCTTGTCACTCAAAAAAAAAGTAATTTTTATCCTAACAAAAAAAAAATGAGAGCGCCTTGAGGGGCTTGCTCTAAAAATATTTCTGCGTATACAGAGGGATCTTCTTCCTCAAAAAAGTAATCAAAAAGTGCAGAGAAAAGAGACGAACGAGAAAATCAGAAGTGGGATATATATATATTCGAGGCGAGATGTTGAACTTCACGAGAGTGAATTTGTGGTCCACAATGAGTCAAACACACGTGCTAGGGCGGACACGTGCCACGGAGTGGGTGGCCAATATTGAAAATTGCATAATTTGAATCATCAAGCACTCGCATTCAATCCAAAACGAGGGATTAGAGATTCATTAGACAGTCCTGGAAGACGGAGGGGAATGAAATTACACTTTGGCTTTGATTTTGGGATAAGCTGAAATATTTTAAGGATTCTTTATGGCATTAGCCTCCCCCCCGGATTATAAAACATAATCTTACATATATAAGTATCTTGAATATTTTTAATGTCTTCACGTTTTATGCCCATCAAAGAACATCAAGTTTGAATCAAGCAACCGATAGACATAGAGAAACGGACCGAACAGGACGAAAGGGCAATGGACAAGGGGAATTTCTCCCTTCTTCCACTCCGATGCATACATACATACACATATATTCTCGTATGTACACCAGTACTAACTATATGACGTAGTATATAGGAACACATCCGTACACTCAAAAACAGAAACTTTAAACTTGATTGCGACGCCATCTACCGGGACCAATAGTGAGTCTAAGCCACAAAATTTGATCAAAATCGTTTAGAAGAAGTTCAGTAAGTAGATTGCAGCGTCACCTACCGGGACTAATTGTGAAACTAAGCCATTCTCGAGTCGTTCCAAGCTGTTTTTCACAGATTTTTTTCAATAAGACGTAAGTCCAGTTGAAATAATGGTAAGAAAATCAAAGTAAATATGAATGTAGAGGCTTGAGGATGAATTTTTTTGAGTGTATAATGCAATAGATGCATCACATTCGGAAGTGAGCGTATGTATATGCATGAGAGTTGTGTTCCACTCCATCGGAGGCCGTGCGCCACCGGAAGTCCGTCTAATGCATCCGCAACAGAATGTCGAACTTGACGCCCGACGTCGTCGACGTCGCTTTTCACCATTGATTCAGTTCGTAGGGACGTCGCTTTCATCTAACATAACTACCAAATTTTTTTTCTTCGGTTAAATTGACCGTAAGTTTTGTTTTACTAACTTCTGATTTGTTGAAATATATAATCCCACTTCTGATTGAAATTTTTTCTATCTGCCCGTCCCTGATATTGTGTAAATCCGCATGTAATACGGGCAAGGTAAATTCAACTAAGCGAACTACTAATTTCTCAATTAATTTGAAATATCCTGAGTGATATAAGGGCGTAAGGAGACGCCACTTTATATGCTAACCTGGCCCTTAAATATTTAATTATTTCCTCGGTTAGGTTAATTGCTCGTAGATGGAAGCACTTTATATTTATTTCTAAAGTTAACCGCATTATTCTAAGCATTATTGACTCCTGAAGATCTTTGAATTCGTTGGCATAATACGACTCCGTCGCGAGAGTAGTTTTAACTAAAAATATTTCATTTTCCGTGAACTATTTTTCAATATATATACAAATAATCGACATGGTTAGTTACTTGAATCAGAAGTGGGATAATTTATTATCAGAAGTGGGATACTTGGGACACTATTTTATAAAAAAATATAAAATTCAAGGAAAAAACTGTAAACTGTTACATTTACGTCATTCTTTTCATATTTTTTACGATTTTCTTGAAATAATGATGAAGTCAGTGGAGGAAATAAGTGCGAAAACGAAACAAACGAGAAGGCTGACAAATATTAGCCCGAGCGAGTTAAAATTAGCTCCATCTAGCATCATGACAACGCTCCGCGTTTTCTAATTCAAATCTCGCATTTTCTTCGCCAACTTTTATTCATGTTTAGCAAGCTGATGATTTCCGTGAAAGCCCAAAAGACTTTACTTGCGAGTCACACTCTCTTTTTTCGCGATATGCCCCGAGTTAGGCCAGGAGATTTTTAATACTACCTTCACCAAAGCCTCAGTTTACAAACTACAACAATCTGTATATCGAAAATACCAAAAAATTCTGTCGTTTTAAACCAAATCAAAAATGAAAAACGAACAAATTTTCGGTTTGGTCAAATTTGGAAGAGAAAATTGAAATCGCAATATTTGTCAATAAGATTTTCGTGTGGTACTGGCCTATATCCCGCGCGTTTCCATCGTAGTTGGCCGTGTTGTAACCGTGGCCGTAGCCTGTGTGTGCTGCATTCGGCGTATTTAACGTTTCCAAGTAGTGGAGTGTTGTCAGGGAAACGACAGAAAAACCGTTGCCCGGCAACGAAAAGCCGGCAGGCGAGAGAACACAGGACGAAAGAGTATCTAGTAGTCTATGGGCTAGCTCGTAGCGGTTTCAGAAGTGGGATATGTGACGTAATCAGAAGTGGGATTCTTTAAACGACAATTAAAATTGGACAATTATTAATAGTTTGGCAGACCAGTAGCTGCTTTAAGGAAAAAATTGTGCTCACATCAAATTTCACTTTTAGTCAGAGATCGTTTTATTACTAAAAAGTCAACGCCCTGTATCTCATTAACGACAAAAACTATCACACATGATTTAAATCGAATAATCACCCATAACAATATTATTTAGAAAATATTATCCTATATAGAGTATCAAAGTTTGAAATTTTTTTTTTGAAAATAAAGTTTTACGTTGGCTCATTTATCATTTTGTAATAAACCTGTGAAAACTGGGAATTTCAAGAGAAATTAGTTGATGAGTTGCTTTTGAAAGAAAGGAGCCGGGTTGCAAATGAGTTACTGCTTATTCATTACCGCCCTTGGCCACCCGAGCCGCCCGCACGCCCGATAGAAGGTCGCCCTTCTAAACATCTCTCGCCCAAAAACATGACAACCAAATTTCTCACTCAAGAAAAATCGATTTCCCGACCAAGACGTCGCTTTCCCAAATTTTATTAATCAACTCAGCCTGGAGGAAATTCCTCACGAAAAGTGAGTCGTCCTCTCTCACACGTTTTCACACAAAAATTAATATAAATTATTTATCCCATTTCTACGCTACTGATTTTCACATAATTTATACAAAAATTCAAAAAGTGAAACAAATATAAAACTAATATTGATCATTTTGTCAAATGTTTTTCTCCCATTTTAAATCCGCCATATTTCAAATGCAGGATATGAGGTTAGCAGCCCAGAAGATGGGCGAGAGAAAAAAAAAAGAATAATAGAGTGGCATCAGTGGCGTGGAAAAGCCGGAATTGGTAGATACTTTATCAAATATGTATGAATAATTTTTGATTTGTTACACAAAAGGGGGAAAATTAAGGAGATCACTTTTATTGAATTAAAAACATTTTTGTCGACTATGCATTAGATGATATTAACGTTCTCAAAACTAGACAGAATCATTCATTAATGACCCCCCATTAATGCATGATTTACCTATATTAATCAAAGATTTTCTGCAGGCAACCCAACGCACATCTTATGTATTGATATTTTGTAGGCAACCAAACATACAATAGCGTCTATATAAAATGAATCCTAGTATTAAAAGGGCAATTAATGGCCCTCATTAATACACTAGTTGGTTAAATAACTATTAATATACTAGACCGCTGACAATGTGGAAAACAAGTAGTGGGGGGCCTGTTTTCTTGGTGTACCTTCAAAGTCCAAGGTCAAACACCAAAAAATTGACTTGACACACTTGAAAACTAGTATGTACGCCTCTGATCATAGCTAGTTATGTATTTTTCAATAAATTATTCAATTTAACAGAAATATATTGTTATATTTTAAGCTTTTTCAAGAAATCTGATTCTCCGCCACTGAAAAAACCCATAAATATTATTGGAAAGCTAGAAAATTTGTAACTGGGAAATTTATATTAAGTAGGCAACTGTTAAAGCCGCAAAGCCGAAGGAATGTAAAGCGGGAGTCCTCCTCCCGCAAGAAACTTTTTGACGGGAGTTGCCCTAAAGTAAACCTAGAAGTTTTAACGTCAAACTTGGAAGTTTCGGGGAGTTGGCAAGCAGTGCGGTCAGGGCTTTACGTTTGGGTCATTTCAATTATTAAAAAATATCATAGACATTTTTTATCCCACTTCTGATAATCATCAGTTACAATTACAGTGCGTAACATATTGAATCCACCCTTTAATATATTCATAATTCTCATCAATAAAAACTTCGGCTCGCCAGAGTGGAAAGACCCCTTCCATTAGAAAGGAGAATGAAAAAAAAAACCACTTGAGATATAGTTAAATGAGTCATAGTCATTTGCGTGTAACTTTTAATAAGCATAGGCTAGGGGTGGCCGAAGGGGTTAATTAATCCCTTCTTACATCGGTCGTCATGGTCGCAGTTGATGGACCCTTTTCAAAACACCAATTTAAACACGCGGTTTATTTTGTTAGAGAGGGTTAATGTGTTTTGGTAAAACAGGGAATTTACTTTTATTTATCCCACTTCTGATTTCAGATTTTAAATACTAATTTTTATGGAATTTTTCTTCTTATAAATTTAAAACAACCCCTAAAAATATACCACTTAATCCCCATCTGTTTTTCGAATGCAAAACCCCCGATTTTCGAGGTTTAGGAAAAACATAAACGTCTACTACAAGTTATCAATTCCGCTAAAAGTAATGAGTCGTAAAATTATCGTTTTCGATTTTTCGATATTGCGTCATAAATAATAAAAAAAAAAGAATGTCGCTACGATATTCGAGAGTCATTATCGGAAACTGCTTTGCATAAAGATCCGAGATATCATTCGCGGAGGAAAATGAACGAAGACTACGTGGAAATGGGCTTATAGCGCGGTTCAATAACAAAAAATTACACACAAATAAAATAAAATATTTGCGTAGACACGTATAATGAGAAATGAGAAGGAAAAAATGTGTCTAAATATGGGATTAACTAAAGTATTTAACAAGTTTACCTGGAAATTCATTCACAACAATCCTACAAGAACATTTCTAGATAAAAAGGTTTAATAAGGGAGAATTATTAAGGGCAGCGTTTTAACAGGTATACAAACCTCAAAACGTAAACAAAACTTGCCACTTATCTGATAATTTTTAAGTTCAAAATATTTACGATAGATGTCGCCAGTAGTACTAAATCGGATTTTATTTATATGCATATCTTGACGATTCAAACAAACGCCTCTCCGGGTCAGCTGTTTCGAATTTTCGATATTTTGGTTTCTAACACAATTTCTGCCGACTGCCAGCAGTATAGTCTGGGGCCAGCGACGATTTTTATATTTTTTATTTATTTTCAATCTCAATAAGTAAATTATGATTTCATTTATTTACCAGCTATAGTATGTTTATTTTACCAAGTATTCTTTTTTCTCCTTTGATCGTTTCTGTACTCATAGGTTAATTTTGAAATTAAAATAATATTTCAATTATTATCGTCGTTTCTCTATATTTTGAACTTATATAAAATTATGAAGAAAAGATATTTAGAACTCAAAATTACATCCAAATATTCAACATTGTTTTAGTTACCTACATCAAAAACTTTTCATTCTTTATTTTACATAGAAAATGTGGAATAAAATATTTTTTGATCTAGTTATATAAACAGTGTTGAATATTTAAAAGTTATTTTCAATTAAAAAATTATTCCTTGGCAAATGAAGGAAAAAACCACAGGCAGCAATTTGGCTAAATAAACAAACCATATATTTTATGTAATATATCAATGACTTTTTTTCCAATGTTGTACCTTTTCCAAAAATAATCGAAGCCACCCAACTAATACTAATAAAACAAGAAAACAATTGAAGGGCTCGGATATTTCAACTCAACACCAAAGCGATTCTATTGAGAAGCGCTATTGCCATTTCTAGAGTAGGTGTATACGAAATTAATTCTTTGGTTTTTTTAATATCAACAATTGAAACTATCACTGTTACATATACTTTAATAATTATTTGAGTTATTATTTTATTAGATTGTTTTAAAATGCTTATAGGTATAATCAATTATTTGCAAGCAAGGTAATTTCGACTATAGGTATTGACAATACAAAGCTATAAACCATTTATATGCTTCTAAAATTTTTAAAATGTAAATTTTATTCAACAATAAACTTATTATTGCCTATAGCAAGAGCCATCCTCGTCTTTTTCTACTTTTTTATCGTCATAATCATATAAATTGTAAGGATTTCTAGGGACAATTATTACATTTGACAACGTAACTTTAGAGTCCAAGAGAACTTAGAACTTGAGGTGAAAATAATACTGCATTTACGACCGATGTTGCCATGTTATCCGAAAATCCTCGAACAGCGTGGGGAAAAACAAACAAAACATTTTTTTGACAAGAAAACTGAAAAACTATGCAAGACATAGATTATTAGGTATATATAAATACTTGCAATATCTATAGGTACCATTTTACCTGTATGTTAGGTATTTTATGTTTTCAAAATTCGATATTTGACTACGTAACTGTGAAGGTACCTATTAGCCACAAGGCAAATTGTGATTATTTTTTAGGTGTCCAAAATAGAAATATATCAGTTAAGTATATTTGCTTATATTTTATTATTGTTTTATTTCAGATCCAATGATCCAAATAATTTTCATATAGAAGTGTTCGCTATAACTATTCAGTAAGTAGAGAAAAATTACAACACCTATTCAGAAGAAACAAAATTATTTCATTCTATTCACAGTTCTGATTATGTAACTAAAATGAAGTCTGATGCAACTGTCCACACAGATCCAAATAATCTTGATACAGAAGTGTTTGCTATAACTACTCAGTAAGTAGAAAAATTGCAACACCTATTTAGAAGAAACATCTAATTCTTTTATTCCATTTACAGTTCTGATTATGTAACTGAAATGAAGTCTGATGTAACTGCCCACACAGATCCAAATAATTTTCACACAAGAAGTGTTCGCTATAAATATTCAATGAGTAGAAAGAAGAAGTTAGAAGAAACATCTAATTCTTTTATTCCATTTACAGTTCTGATTATGTGACTGAAATGAAGTCTGATGTAACTGCCCACACAGATCCAAATAATTTTCACACAAGAAGTGTTCGCTATAAATTTTCAATGAGTAGAAAGAAGAAGTTAGAAGAAACATCCGAGGAAACATCTATAGAGTTGTAAGAGATTGATATTGTAAACTTTTTCTTTGTGTTCTGAGGAAAAATGGAAGATGAACTTTGATTGCCATGTATTAATAAATATGAAGATGAATATACATTATATTTGTGATGATAATTTCATTTATATTTTTATAGAATATTTTTGAGGTTTCTTTTCAATAAAAACATGAACCCATTTTTGATGTGATTTTTTTAAATAACTTTGTACTTCAAATTTGTAATACTACAATCAGATTGCCTAAATGATTTGTTTTCGTATTCAATAAAAGAAAACATTTTTGCTATAATTTACTTGTATAATTAAGATCCAAACGAAAAACAGGTAGGTATGTCTGTTTATAACATACTGGAGGAGAACTACGAACAGTATTTTATAATAACATTTGGATACATAACATGGAAAAATTGAAGATATAACATTTATATTCCTGTGTTTTGAAAATAATAGATTACAACAGAATTGAATGAAATATGAAATGTCTATTTTGATCAATTACTAGAATGTGATTAGAATAGAATGTAGTTGTTCTCACTAACTCCGGAGGTCGATGTATATACCTATTTGTATGCTGATTCAATCTATGGCAATGTACAGGTACCCAGGGGAACCAAAGGGCACCGATATGAAGATCAATAAAAATCAGGCACTCATTGGAATTACTAGCAATAGCTAGAAATATTTGTGGTGTATTTCATGTGTATTTCACTCCTAGTCCTCTACACTAAAGATAGGTAATGTATAATACTTGTGGTGGAGCACATGTGGAACCAAAATAAACAGCATTTAAGAAGCACAAATTTACTTTTCCAGCATGAAAATTATTTTATTATAACCGCCTACAAATACTAACTATAAAACAGTAAATAATTAATTTTTATGTAAACAAAACACATGACAGGACAACAGCATTCGACAGTCGTCATCTGTCATTGAAGTTTCATACAGCGCCATCCATGAAGACGGTAGAACAGCTGAACTAATGTGAAGAAGTGTTCGTTTGCAAGAATTTTCCGTGCAACAAATCTCAAAAAATATAATGATTTGAGATTTCATATTTTCAGAATCAAATTCTCTGGGCTTTCTTTTGGGGATCAGGTCTTGGCGTTCAAATTGGTGACCACAAATTGTCAAAACTGTCAAAATCACACCTTCACTTAATGGCTTATATCTTTTTTATAACAATTTTAAACTTGACCAAAATACCTGATCCCCAAGACAAAGATTCAAGTTATATTGTGTTAAAATTCCAACTCCTAATTTTACTCCATTCTTTAGATTTGTTGCATACAAAATGACCTAAATTTTCTTGCAAATCAGAGGTGCCAACTGTTTTGAGCTGTCTAAATTATGACCCCCCTCTTAACAATAACAACAACCCTACCACCTACGTAAAAATTTGTTCAAAGACACATTTAACTGTAATAGAAAAATGAAAACTAAATTTCCACTAAAATTGTTATTGGTTTATGAGTCTCTTTATATAATTTTATGAGCAACCAGTTGCTCGACCGACTATCACCAACGCAGTTCTCGCGAGCACAAAACAGACAGTAGCAGACTTAATAAATGAACAAAATAATTATTAAATTACAATGGAAAACAACAAAACAATGGAAATACGGTTCTAGAATACTTTCGCAGCGCTCTCTATTATTTTTATTATTAATACGATAAATGGGATTTGTAGGATGCATTTTAGAATACCAGGAAATTAACTACGAACAGGTATTATTATACAAAGTGTCCCAATAATAATAATAATGTATTTTTGAAGTAAGGTAATCTGAAAGATCTTTAGTCCCAATCAGGCAACAATGTCCCGTTAGGATCCCTGTTAAAACTCCTAGCGCAGTTTTACTTTGACTTATGCATTCATTTGATCTCAACAGGTTGTAGTAACCCAGAAGAATATTTGATTGTCCAAGCCCTACTAGATCTTTCCAATGGTCAGATCTTCTCTTTCTTTCGGCTTCACCTATTTCTTCCAATATTACATTGGAGCTGATTCCGCAAAAAGGTTCAGGCCCCTAGAAAGGTATTTCATATCCCCTCTTTGCTAGTTCACCTGCTATTTCATTTCCCTCTATTCCAGTGTGTCCTGTCCATAGTAAGGCATTCCCACACCAATTTGGAACTGATTACACAATAGCTCAGTGCTTTAATGACCGCTTGACTATCTGTCATTATGATAATCCTTTGTCCTCTGTATCTTTTATCAATATTGAACTAGGCGCACTTTCTTAGGGACATGTTAAGTACAACATAATTTAGAGCTGCTATCATTGAAGTCATAAAAAAGACACAACACGCAAAGAGCAAGATAAAGAAAATATATCTTGGTAATTCTAAAAGTAAACATTGTCTTTTAGTAAACGTTCTATAGACTTTTCTAATATCTCCTTCGATACATGTATATATACAGTAACCTGATACTTTTTAAAAATAATATTTGTCTACACTTGATATTTCTAATTTGTTTGAAATTTACTCGACAAATAGTATCTTGTTACTGAAAAAGAACAAACAAAATTATTGCTTTCGAATTTCGTCGTGTCAAATTCCTTTCAAATATATTGATAGTTAGAAAGGGAGGGGATAGTTAAATACAATCAATATTGTGTGAAAATAAAGCTTAGCATTTCAATTTGTTTTTTTCTTTCGTATAAAAGCACCTGAATACTTCAATTTTAGTAGTATTAACCCTCTGAAAAAAAGGTTGATCGAATCAAGAGCTCTATGTACGGTCCGTGGCCGTGGCCTAATGCCTAAAAAGCCGACGGAGTAAATTCAGTGGCGTACATCAACAAAATTCTTAAACTTATGCCAAATTAAGTAAAGAGAAGCAAGAACATGAGATTGTTCGTCTTGCCTGCGCTACTGAAGTGGGTCCCTGTAGAAACAAGCGACCGTTCGGGGCTTAATCCCTCTTATCCCGAAAGTAATTTTGAGTCTTTTGAAATCGGCCCCGGCTTTCGCGAAAATCCGGCATGGCGGAGTCCTATCTCACACCGACAGAGAATTTCTTGCTTTCCCCAACGTTTTCTATCTCTAAAGTAAAACTTTTCAAATTATGCAATTATTCGGATCTAAGATTTTTATTTTTTTCATATATTATTATAACCCCTCCGTAAAAATTGAACACGTTGTCAAAGATCTGTCAAAAACGGTACCCCAAACACCCAAATACAAATTTTGAAACCATTTAGCGAAGAACAGAGATAAAATATTAAAATTAAAAAAAAGAAAATCAGAATAATAATAACCAATAAAAATAAGCGATTAGCAGTAAAGAGTGTAACATCCTACACACTTGTCGACGGTATTTCCGACAGACTTTCGTGGTGGCACTTGCAGATGTAAACAAACTTGAAGTAGATTGAAAGTGCATGTGTTGTGTAGCCCTTAAAATAAACAGCAGCACTTTGTCAATTAGCGACAACGACAACTTCGCAAACAAAACTCTCCCAATAGCGCTACGACCGTTATATTATGTACAGCCTAAACTTCTGTTGGGAGTTTCACAGAGTTTTATAACTTCTAACTCGGTTTTGCTTAAATCTGACTCTAACAGTCGGCAACGGTATTTGCAAACGTTTTTACGCGTCACTTGATCCATGACTATGTAAAAAATATTTTGATTATAATATATACGAGGCAAGGGCGCCCATACCCGGGGGCAAGGTGGGGCCGTGGCCCCCCTAGCTTTTAGGGAAAGAAATATATACAAGCGTCATGTGTAGACAGGTGTATTTTTTTTTCAAGAAAATCATTAAAAAGTCGGTAATTTGTAGATTATGACTTAAGACTAAAATATTTATTTATTTATGTAAATATTTATTTAATTATTTTTTAAGTTAAAGCATGCGAGTCGCTGCCATTGCGGTAAACAGGGTTTAAAATGGAACTTTTTTAGCTGCTTAAAATTATGCATTCGTCTTCCAAAATATACAAAATGTAGTATGCAATAGCTTCACGTTCAGCCCCTCCCTACAATCTTTCATATGGGCGCCCATGATACAAGGGTCAGTCAAAAATAGATCCTTCAAGGTCAACTGGATCTGTGTATGTAATTATGTAATTTTTGGGGTAAGATTCAATGAGAACTGAAAGATCTATTGTGCCCCCTTTCTTCTACTTAGAGTCTCTGAAACTAGTAGCTCCTTTAGGACATCTACAGGCTTCAACTTATAGGTAAATGTTTCTCTTCTATCCAGTAATCTCCCAGGTACACTGTGCTCTAGGATTCTGGAGTGCTGTGCAGTTGGAAAGTATGTGGATGGAAATTTCTTCTGCTTCCACTATTTTCAGCTTTTTCAGGTGCCCAATTTTTTGGTCGACCCAAATAATCACCAAAAATTAAATTAGAACAAAAACATATTTTTCATACCCAACGGAATATCCATTTAAAATATTGTGCATCGTACAAACCCCTCGGGATTGAAATAAGTCAAATACAGATTCCCCGAGGAATCCCCTCTAATAAATGCAAGTTTAATAGTGTAAATTGAATTGAAAATCAAGGCTGTGACTTGATGATGAGAATCGACAGTACTGACCTCAAATCCCTGCTAAGAGACGTCGAGCAGTGGTGACTGCTTCCCCCTTCATTTTGCACCCTCTGGAAAGAGCCGAGAGAGGCGAGCGGGTGATGACGGTTGAATGCTGAAACTCTCCTTAGGGATTCGACTAGTCCAGAGTCGGTTTTACAAATAAATTTATAAATAATCAAATAAGGAATAAGTAAAAAAGGGTGATACAGGGATATGTATTAAGCCCGGTAGAAAATTATATTAAAAATACATCTAATTTTAGTTAAATGTTTTAGTTTTTTTAAATGTTTTTGTTTAAATTTCGTTACTAAAGCCCTCCCTGTAGATCGACTCTCTCCCTCAGGAGAGTAAGTTGAGTTCCATAGCCAACGCTGATGTTTACAATCGAATGGAATATTTATAACTCGACAGTTGACGAGCGCAGCAATATGGTTGATATTTAGGTGCTCGCTTAGGCACTAGAGAGTAGTGGAGACGAGACTGGACCAAAAGACCGATGGGGGCCGTAACGAGAGACTATATTGATTCGATTAAAACTAATATTTGCGGGGGTAATCTTGTAAGTAATTTGAAAAGCAAATATATGATCAGTATAAGGTCCCTGGTTCATTACTTGTGATTGTTTTTAAATAGACGTATACGATATTTAATGATGGGGAATGAAAAAGGAAGCAGTGGTTATGGAAAATTGATTGGAGAGGAGCGATTATAATAAACAAAAATATTAAAGATGTGATATTGAAAGTATGCGTAGTTGGGGGCCATTTACTAATTAAATAAGCGTCCCACAGGGAAAGGGGGGCTTAAAAAAAGTTACGTAATACTTTTACTTGGATGTCGAACGACATAGATGAGATTTTTTCTCATAGGACACAATTTTGCTGGGCCTGAAGTGAGTTTCTACTCTATTCCCTCCAAGGGGTCCACCTGGACCACTTAGGGAATTGATTCATTGGAAATTATTATAATAAATCCTAGTGAAATGAGAATAAACAGTTGGTAGGCAACTAAGTTGCTCACTAAATTGTCCATGTCCACTGTGGTTCAATCAATTAATAAAAATTGCTTTAAAACGATACTTCCTTTTTAGCATCATCGGTCCTAACAGCTCCCACAATAATAGAAATTCATATATAAAAAAAATCTTTGTATTTCGATTTGGGGTAATCTTTTTCTTTTTGTATTTGATGAATGGTGAGTGGCACCGTTTTGTCGTTTGTCACCCCCTATTAAGTTTCTTTTTCCCGCATTGTCATTTTAGACGTATCTGGGCATATTCGTGCGTTCGGGGGTCAATTACATGTTTTTTTTATTATGACGTGATAGAATTTGAAATATGAAACATACCGTATTAAATCTTTCGAATTATATATGGAATAATCCAGTTATATCTACCCCGGGGGATAAAGTCCAAAAATTTATGCATAACGGAATAGAGGAGTTCAGTCTAAGATCAGTATGGCCAAGAAAAAATGTTTTTTTTCTGACAAGAATGACTGTTAATGACCACTGTTCAAAACATAAGATTTTGCATTTTTTTTATCATTGCGAACATCTATATTGCTTTATTAAAATAATGAATACACCCCCGAAGCGTATATCTTGAAATTTTGAAATTTAACATGACTTTTCAGCTGAATACACAATATATAAGTGGCCAATAGTTCTAGGAACTAGGATGTCTAGATTTGTGAATAAATTGTACGTTATTGACCTTGACTGACATATCTTTATAACAAAAACCTGACCTAGAAAACTGTGTCTATTATGCTTGCAACTTTTCATTGTTCCATTGTCCCAGTGTGCGTTTCTTTTTGAGCTTCCTCCGCAAAAAAAATATCACGAATCATCATCTCGTCACTTCCGTCATTTCGATCAAAAACAAACGAAAGTGCGTGCGTTAGGCTCGCGACTTCCGGTTCGTGGGGCGGCAATTTAGAGAGAGGGGGACCGAAGGCGGCATGCTATACCCCAACATTAGCAGTGACTACGTCACCAGCCCTCTCGCGAGCTAACTTGTCGACCAATCAGTGCTTGGAACAAAAGAACACATTTAGGGGGCAAAAGTTCCGATGCGGCGGCGGTAACTTATAGGGACGGATCTCTCTGTGAGGCGGGAGGTTGATGTCGAGCAGTTTCTATGACTTTTTTCAAGATGAAAAACATCATCTAGTATATTTAAATGTAGTGTACTTTAACTTTTTGCTTAACCCTTGTACAATTTTATTTATAGTATATTTTAGGTGGATAAAATTTAGTAATTTAGAAGAGCAGAGCCAAGAATTAACTTTTATCTGCCGTGGTAATCTTTAATGCTTTAATAAATATCAAATAAAATTGCGGGATTTCCAAGTACAATACCAAAACTTCTTAGATTACTCTTACACGATGCGGTTGAACATTAAAAGATTGTTAAACAAATTTCTCTGCATTAAAGTTCCAAAATATTCTTTACGCAGACCTCGATCTGCGTGACTGCGGATTTTGACTTCTTTAGGTATGTGAGCAATGCCAGAAAAGATTCCTCCTTTCATTTTTACAAACATAAATCACGGGAAATCGCTTTAATAAAACGGAGGATATCCAGTAGCGTAGAACCCAATAAAAACGTTCAAGGAATCATCTTTTACTTATGTAAACATACAACAAGATTCATCATTTGAAGTTATCGGGATTTAATGGACATTTTATTGTAAATTTGTCGAGCAAATATGAATAGAAATGGAAATAATTCACCAGGATTATGATTCTAGTTGATATTCTTTATTATTCATAGTTTTTTCCAACAAAAATAGCCCCAAAATAAGGGCTTCAGACAAGACGAGACGAGACTCCTCTCATTTTCTCGTTTCATGTTTCTAGCTAGTGCTTTAGACGAGAGCGAGGCCAGACGAGAGCGAGACAAGACGAGAGCGAAGCAAGACGAGATGAGGCAATTCTCATTTTTTCGTTCCATGTTTCTAGCTGGTGCTTTAGACGAGAGTGGGACCAGACGAGAGCAAGACAAGACGAGATAATACAACACTTCCTTTACCGTTTCATGCTGCTAGTTAGTGCTTTAGACGAGAACGAGACCAGATGAGGGCGAAGCAAGACGAGATGAGGCAATTCTCATTTTTTCGTTCCATGTTTCTAGCTAGTGCTTTAGACGAGAGTGGGACTAGACGAGAGTAAGACAATACGAGATGATACAACTCTTCCTTTATCGTTCTGCTGCTAGCTAGTGCTTGAGACGAGAACGAGACCAGATGAGGGCGAAGCAAGACGAGATGAGGCAATTCTCATTTTTTCGTTCCATTCTTCTAGCTAGTGCTTTAGACGAGAGTGGGACCAGACGAGAGCAAGACAAGACGAGATGATACAAACCTTCCTTTATCGTTTCATGCTGCTAGCTAGTGCTTCAGACGAGAACGAGACCAGATGAGGGCGAAGCAAGACGAGATGAGGCAATTCTCATTTTCTCGTTCCATTCTTCTAGCTAGTGCTTTAGACGAGAGTGGGACCAGACGAGAGCAAGACAAGACGAGATGATACAACACTTCCTTTATCGTTTCATCCTGCTAGCTAGTGCTTTAGACGAGAACGAGACCAGATGAGGGCGAAGCAAGACGAGATGAGGTAATTCTCATTTTCTCGTTCCGTGTTTCTAGCTAGTGCTTTAGACAAGAGCGAGACCAGACGAGAGCGAGACTAGACGAGAGCGAGACCAGACGAGAGCGAGACCAGACGAGAGCGAGACCAGACTAGAGCGAGACCAGACGAGAGTGAGACCAGACTAGAGCGAGACCAGACTAGAGCGAGACCAAACTAGAGCGAGACAAGATAACTCTTACAATAGTTACAATACATTGTACACAATACCATCAACGATAATTTTTGGTATATATAGAAAATCATTGATTCTTCTTTTTTGTTTGTGTTTTAACATTTTGGTACGCCACTGGTGATTCAAGTGGAACTTATATAACACAGATTTGTCGTTGGAACACCAGCCATTTTCGAGCTCAAATATTTTTATACGTGTACTTTGTCTAAGGGGATGTGTTATATTTTTCATTAGATGTTAGAGGTAGGATATGTATGAGGGTAAAAAAAAAATGTCGCTGTCGACAAGCCACAAACCGAGGACAATATCGTAAAATCGTTTTGAAATGTTTTCTCGAGGGTATGTCGTTTTTTATATTTTCGGTGTTTTTTTTTTCATTTTAAACCGTTTTATTATTTGAAAATTTGTTGTTGAGCAAAAATAGTATTCAATATACGAATATATGGAAGAAGAATTGCAAAATGTACAGAAAAAAATACCCTTCAACTCCATTCTCAACACACACACACACTCCGTTATTGTGGTAAATTTATAAGAATGACATTATTATGCTAATACTATTAAGGATTGTCGACAATAGTACCACCTGTTGGCTCTTCGATTCACTACATTTCATGGACAACAACTTTTTTATTTGATAACAAAAATACAGTAATCGCTACTCACAATGGATATATAGATGAATGTGCGTGCTCCAACATTATATACAGGGTTCTGGATACGATTCATTTAGAAAACAAAAAATGCAAAACATTCAATTTGTGTCACTTGTTAACCAATTATAGCTATAATACAATTAGAATGTACCTATAAACACACAAAGTATCCAAAAGTAGTGAATTTCTATCTTCTAGACCCTGTACAAACACATTATACTTTCTATGTTGTAAATCTGAATAGTAAGTTGCATACTTCAAGGTCGTTGGGAGTTTTTTCCTTTCAGATGCTCGTGTTTATACTTTTTTTTTTCACTTTCGATGCCCTTTGACATCGTTTCAGTTGGCCGACTCTATTGTCATTGTCCCTAGTTGGAAAATCAATAACCGTCGTATAGACATCAGAAACTAGCATCTATATGGAAAAGATATATGTTTGGACATGTTCAAAATATTCAAAATAATAATATTCCGAGAAGAGTAGAGTTATACAAGGTGAGATATGCTCATTAAAAAAGAGTTTCCATTTCTTTAAACAACAAAAGCTATTTGGGCGACGACGCAGCACTGTAGTGGAACGCAAAGCTATGTCGGCTTTGGTTAGTACTTGGATGGGTGACCGTCAGGGAAAACCATAGTATAGGGCCCGTACAGCCGGCAGCGTAGTAGCATAGCACAGCTCGCAGTCATTGTAACAATGAGCGCAAGTTATAATGTAGATATGCCGTCTTTCGGAGGAGGCCTAAAACCGAGGTCTCGAGTCCATGTTGAAGAACACTACCACTGGTTAGAACATCAGTGGGTTCGCCAAAATTTCCGCTTAGAGGTAGAGTGCTGCCGGCAAAAAAAAAAAAAAAAAAAAAATCTACTTATGGATTTAAAAAATCGCGCAAAACGCTTTGATTGGACGGGTAGATTGCAGTTAAATAGAGGATGGATAGCTGGTGGATGGATACGTGGACTACGAGGCGCTTATTGCTGGAAAACCAACCAGTGATTAAAATGGAGGCAGAGGCTGTTGTAGCGAGAAGGAAAAGCACAAAAAAGAAAAGGGTATTTGTAAAAGCGTGAGTTGGACCCGAGATTGGACACCAGGGATGGAATCAGATCAATTTACAATTCAGTCAAGACAAATTTAGTCCCTGTTTATAAAGAGTGTATAGTAAATAAAGGGCCAAACTTCAGATGTACTTAGTTTAGACATTATCCACATGGGAGCTGGCCCTCTTCGAAGATGACGTGGGTAAGTTAGTTTTTAAGCAAATCTAATAAAAACCCGCCCCCTCCGTTGGCCCTTAGGGGGAGGCTGGTCAAATTTGGTTAATTTTGTGACAAAAAAAATGTGCTCTTGTTTGATCTCTCCCACTAAACACAGTTATAAATTTCCCTTGGAGTAAAACAAATTTTCGTAGCAGGTATCGCTCGATACGGTCCCGTTCGTGGGGGGCCGGAGCCCCGGGCTGCTGGATATTTAATATTTCACCGCCGTAAGCTGGAAACAGAAGTAATACGACATCGGAGTGGCTGTGAAACGAAAGAAAAACGATTGGAAAGGCGCTCACGTAACCGAAGCCAATATCCAACTCTCCACTCTTTCCATTCTCTCCATATTCTCCATTCTGAACCGTTCTCTATGCACACTCACTCCATATCCCTCTCTCTCTTTCTCTATCACCGTACAAATCACTACCAGAACTTAGGTCGTGTGGCTTTTTTTTTCATTTACCACCCCGTAGGGAAAATTATTTGGAAAATGAGAAGATGTACCAATAGAAATGAGTAGGAGATTATAAATATATATATATATTTATAGGTACCACACACCCAGTAATCTTTATCTCTTTAAAGCTGAATTTAAATTTAAAAAAAAGAAAAAAGCAGACACACACAGAAGGAACCCCTTAAGGTCATCGCTAAGATCTATCAGCGGCACACCTTAAAATATCAAAACAAAAATCCCTGAACGCGTAAACAAGAATCACCCTTGTTCTTTACCACACTTGAGACGAGGACATAAAACTATAAATCAATTTTGTTGGAAAAGAGAAAAAAAATATAGAGATGCCTTCACGTGGACATGCCCTTACATTAATTTCAAGACCAACTGATCACATTGGCGTAGCAAAAGTATCTTGGAGAGTTAATTGTAACAATTTTTGTGTATTTTTAGAGTCAAATATATTAAAAATATGTGAAATTCGGTGCCAAATTCGGCTATAGTACATTCAATAGCCTCCTTCAGCCAAATTCGAATACCAGCTTCTTTTTCTAACTGAATATACTTGAGAATTCTATTCACTTTCCATAAATAATCATTGATAGTAAACAACAAAGTAAGCAAGACACATTGATGCTACGAAAGGTATGTCTGCATCCTATTATGTGGATGATTTTTCGAATACCTTGTGTGATATTTATTCTGGTAAATGTACCTTTGTGATTTTATGGGATTTCCCTGACGTACGTTCGTGTGGTGGGTTGACGTTCTAGACGTACAGGGAGACGGCGGCAGCCGGACGGAACCTCTGCCGCTAATATTTTTATGGTTGATCAGAGATAGCCATGGGTCACGGAGGAGGCGATCGTCGAATGTTATTTCCTCGTAATCGCTTCCGATACTCGTAATGGCCGAATGAGAGAATGTTCGGCAATATTTGGCCGAATTTGTGGAAGGGAAATTGCAATGGACATGGAATAATGCGTGTCCGGCGGCGGCGGCGGCGGCGTGAGTAATTTTCAATTGGGATTTTATGTATATTACATTTTCCGATTTTTTATTGTGCTAAATAAGCAAGTTCTTTTGAAGACCGACCAATAGAAATTTAAATAAATTATCTTTTTTATAAAAATAATCTTTGGGAGTGTGATATATTTACGTCAGTGGCGTTACAAACTTTATCGAAAAGGATAAAAAGGCTTGGCTTGGTTAGTAACTTTTTGTGTTGAAATATGGCATAGCTAGGCAACACTTATTGCCGTATCTCCCTTTAAAGGGCAAATAATAATTTTCCTTATAGACATTCTGTGAGTGGAAGAGAGAAAACTATAGAATAACAGAGAAACAATGTCCAAGCAAATGGACGTTTCAAGGAGGGAGAGTATGCTGATCTCTCTTGGACATATATAGTTTTATGTAGTGTGCTCCTATGTGACTGTAGACTTTAAGAAAATAGGTCAAAAAATTGGGGTTCAGAACCTTGTCAAAATCGTAAAGAAATCAGTTTCAGAGTGATAAAAGTGAAAATAAATATTCTCTAACTATTATCCTTCCACAGTCAAAATACTCTCTTTTTAAATGAAGTTTTCGAAATAAAATTTTCAAACCAATTCCACTGGCCCTTACTCCAGAACAGAATAAATTCACTCGATTAGTTCAAATTCGACTAACTAAAATCTTGTTAATACCAAAAACTTCCGCAGGAGAGGCGCCACTACCACCGAATAGGCGTGGTAAGTGTAGCGATGCCGCCCCCGATGCAGGAGCGGGGGGCGGAACGTCCTCTCTGCTGCCACCGCTAGAATCTGTCACTTTTACTACCCCCACCCACTATTCGCTGCCTCTCGATCAAGATTCGAGATTTTCATTGCAGTTTCGCTTCGATACTGTTTCTAAGCATCCGCAGGAGTCGCAGGATGAACCCGAGATGTGAAATTAAACTTTCAAAGACGAGCTACGACAAAATCTTCCTAGGAATTTCACTTGAGTGGGACAATAATGTTTAGTATTTGGTTCAAAATATACTTTGTATATCTAAAAAATATCATTATCTTAACTTTAGAGCCCTATAACTCAAAAACTGACTTTCTACTGCCCCAGTTATTTCATTGTATTGACAAGATTGATGTGCTAATTGATAATATACAACTCGTACAACTTGTAAGAACCTCGCTTATCTATGAATGATCGAGCAATCAACCCCTGTTAATAACAACCCTTCCTAAATTCCAATGTATACAATATCTTGTGTACTAATTTAAAAATGATGAGTAGGGACATTTTTGCAAACACTTTTGTCAATAAAGACACCAAGGAATTGAAAAAAATTGCACCAAAGAAGACAAATTGAAAAATTATTTACATATAGATAGAAGAAAATGAAGAAATGTAGAATATAAATGACAGGAGCACTCATTTTCAAATTTAAATACAATAATTAAATAAAGACTCCATTGGTATAAACTATTATTAGCTATTAATTAATATAATTATTTTTTTAATACACCTAGTGCCATCTAGACTTGTAAAGCTTTAACACCACCAGTAGAAATATCGATAGTTATATTTACAAGTTCGGCTATTCGGTAATAGATGGCACCACATGTTTATTAAATCATTCACAACATAATTTTTTTAAATAATAGACAGAATTAATGGAAAAAACGATATAAAAATTTTTAAATATAATATACAATAATAATGCACTTAATTTTCTATCTAAAAAGCCTAATTAAAAAATATTTATATGAACTACTAGTACCTACATCTAGGTTTGAATTTACGAAGCTGTATTACCGTCAGCAGAAATATTCTAGCTTCTGACTTTGCCTCATAGATGGCCCTACATATTTGCTATATATTTTTTTTTTAAATTCAATTTTGTAGTAATTATACAAAATAACCGGATATTAAAAATGAAAAAAAAATTACATTTTTTGGATAGACTAGGAGAACTTTCAGAATTAAATAGAAAATGTATAGTGATGAGTTATTGTTGGGTTTATGACAATTCCAAATAAAGTAGGTATTTAATTATGATCAGGGACGTATTAGCACATCCCGATATTGATTTCATTATTATATTGAGCCTAGAATTTCAAAGATACTTCAAGAAAACAATCTTATAGTGGAAAATTATTAAAAAAAGTCACAATTATTTAGAGATACCCTGTATAACTCAGAAACGACTAAGTCCACACATTTCGTACTTTTTCTCATAATTTTGGACACATTCTGTGTATTTAATGGCATATAATTTTCATTCAAACTCACTAACATAAAATATTAGGTTGTAACCATTGTTTATTTTTAATTCAAAAGAGGCTTGTACTTTTGTTGGGCATTGTAGGTAAATATTCATCAAAAAATAAGTTTTTCTAAATATTTTTACATTAGACTGGTCGAATCAGTTTTTATAATAAAGTAATACCATTAAAATTTGGTAAATAATTGTTTACTTTGAATGTTAGAAATTTCATAATTTAAACAAATCATTAATGAAAGGTCTTTAAGCAGTTGTTGACGAGCTGTAGATGCTTATCAATGCTAGTTTTCAAGTCAGTAGATTGTTGCTTCTAGCAACAACAAGAACCAGTGAAATTACGGCTTTTTTTTTTCGAAATTTGAGTGAGTGATTTTTACTACTGATAGAAACAGGTAAAAATTTTATTTCTACTAAGTAAGAATAAGTTTTTTGTAGCAATAAACAAACCATTCATATGATTTAACATTTCTTTCCATTTTGGATGAAATAAAGTCAAATATAAAGAATAAGAACAGAGTCATCTTATTTTCCAAAAACTACTATAGACTGCCACACAATCTACCAGATTTACCATTGTTTTTGGACAGAAATAGGAACAAATGAAGAGAGCCACCCTGTATATTTTGTAAATATCAAAAATCTAAAACTTCTAATACATGCTAGACGAAAATTTACCCATATATATTACGTACACAGGCAAATATAAATATTATAATTGCTTTATAATTAGTTTACAAAAATGACAAATAGATTGTCATCTAATAGACATCATTTCAAGCTCATTTAGCAGGACAACTTTCTAAAATAACTCTTAATTCCAGACAAAATGGCCCTACCCACAGCCATACTTCTATCCGGAGTACAATCCTCGCAACTCCAACTTCCTTCAAACCTTCTACAAGGCCTACAAGAATTAAAAAAAGAAAAGGAGACAGCAGCAAACGCTCTACTATCCAATCCGTATTTGAAAATGATTAGTTCAATGGATAGTGGAATTGGTACTGACTCTGACTATTCTAGAACACCCTCTCCTTCCCATATTAACGAGTTTGAATTTAAAACGAAAATTACCACTGAAGACGACAAAAAATTGGATAATTTCACTGAAAATATTTTGGAGACCGTACCAGAAGAGAATGGACAAGAGGTACAATTAGATAAGGAAGTCGTGGAGACAAAAAGTGTATCAGATAATATCTCAGAAGCTTCATCTGAATATAACTCAGAAGCTACTACAGATTCGGTGGATTGGTTGATAGCCATCAGCAATTCCGCTGATAAATTGAAATATTACATGGATGTTATTGACAGATTGGAGAACAAATTTACGGTAGGTACCTATATACAGTGTGTCTGCTTAAGTACAAATACTTCATAATGTAAAACGTAAATCACCAAATCTTAATTTTCATGCTAAATAGCTGTAATTGCATATTTGGATATAAGTTTTAATTTTAAATAACTTTACTTCTTACAATTTTTCTGTATTGTGAAAAATAAAGGTACTTTACTCTTGAGTAAGATTAATATTTTTTGACAAACCTCGTATACGGCTCAAAATAAGAAATATCTAATGATTGCATTTTAGGTTTTAGATAATGCAGAGCTTTTTATGAAGAATAACTTTTTTTCCTAAAACCAATAATAAAAAAGTTTCCCATATGAGTCCAACTTAAAAAGATACACTGTATATATATATATTTATTGGTATTTTAACAATAATATTTTTTTTATTTAAGATGTTTGCCCAATCGAATTGTCCTCAAGGACACATCTACAGCTCTCTAGATCCTCGAATTATGCATGAAAAAAGGGACATTCTCGATTTGGCTTCAAATATGAAAGGTAATAATTTTATTTTTCAAAAAACCGACGGATCAATCGACTCGAAGTTATTCGATGAGGCAGATTTGCCACCTCATCATATTAAAAAATGTAAAATTGGTGATTGTAGTTACAACGAACACATTTATGATTAATATGTATGGAAGATAATATGGTATTTTTTAGATTAAAAGACCTATATGTGTACTAATATTATTGACAATGTGTATCCAAAAAATTTAACTTGATTTACTTCAATAACATCTGTCTAATTGAAGTATAATCATAAAAAGATCACCTTGTATACATGTTTCGTAACAAAATTCCATATATAAATAGCTTTGTAAAAAATTGACAACACTCTTGACCAAACCTGTATGAATACTTTGTAATTTTTATGTTAGATATATTTTTCCATTTTTGTACTTTTATATTTAAAAAAAAGAAGCAGAAAGTCTCTCTTTTTTTTAATCATATTTTAAATCGATTCAAAGATTCTATGTGACATAATATTTTTAATATGTTTTTGTACTTTTAACTACTTTTAATCCAGTACGTACCTGTTATTTCATCTGTTTGTACTACCGGCAACCAATTTGTGTGTGCCCGGTATTAAGATATCAGTATTTTATGCTGGACATTATTTGGTAGAACCTAAATTTTGTTTAAATTTACAATAAGTGACCAGCTTTTTTATAACTTATTTATTTTGGTGAAGGTATTAATTCTTGAAAACTATTGTTTAAGTAACCCATTATGGTAGTTTGTATTCCATTTTTTAAGGTTATGATACCTATATTATTATATTTGTTTTTTACTTTATTTATACAGATATGTAATAAAAAATATATTTCCAAGTATCTATCTTATTCTCATGCATAATTTTAAAAAGTACTTACCTAAATCACAGAAGAACTCTCTCTGTAGCTGCTCATAATCACTGATATCACAAAAGTCACAAAACGTTCAATCAAACAGCAAACGGTAATATAACACGATAATAATTATCTGTAAGGTTAATATAATATCCATCACATATTTCAATAAATAAACACCCCGAATATACTATTTAAATCCGATATTGAATTCACAAGAAATCAATAATGTTCGAACAAGTTACCGGCGTCGTACTCGTAAAATGGCGCCCGAATCCGAATAGACACACGTCAAAGCTGTAAGCAGAGCCTACTACAATACACTATAATAGCTCATATATACGCTATTCCGTATGGACTATTTTCGCATACCATGCGGGTATCCGTCAATTTCAAAGCCAACTACGCGCCTTAAATATCAAAATATTTTTAAACACACAAGTTGCCTAACAACAAGGTAAAGCATGCAGTTTCTGAGCTTTTTATATTTATTTTATTCTCCAATTTCTCTAAATCTTGCAAACGATCATCTATCTGAATCAACTTACAGTGAACAAAAAAAAAATCTTTTGTATTGTTTAAATCTAACAGCCCGTATTTCGTTTACTTATTTATAAGACGGTGATTAATTATTGGAAACTCCTGTATAATTCGTGATTGTGTATGCGGAGCACAACTTTCACGATACACACCCACAATCAAAATTAATTAGCGAACCGGCAGGGGAGTTGGTAACTTTCAAAAACAGTGAGACGTAGAGCTGCTTGTCGAGCTAAAACTTTCCAGCATTTAATTACCCGGAATAATTAGCAAGGAGAGAGCCGTGAGCTCGCTTTTCGTTTCAGCTTTACGACTTTGTGCATTCTGACGGCAACGTGTTATCAATTGTGTGACCTGCCTTCTTGCTATAGGACTTCATCGGTTATAACGACAGTCAATATTAAAATTAAGTCTAAAGACAATACGATTATGAATTTCCAAAGTTTACCTAATCACCACCAATTTCGTATACAGTGTGATTAAAAATAATATCAATAGATGGTAGTCAATAACCGTATACAATAGGTATATTATTTGTTTAGAATCATAAGATGAAGATAATTTAACAATGTATATTTAAAGAGTGATGAAATTAGTTAATTATTATGTTATATCACTCACCAACTAGGCAGCCGATTCTACTTATGCGAATTGATGTTGCCTACCTAATAGGTACTTACCTCATATTTTCGTATACAGAGTGATTAAAAATAATATCAATAGAAGATAGTTAATAACCGCATACAATAGGTATATTATTTGTTTAGAATCACAAGAAAAAGATATTTAACAATTTATATTTAAAGAGTGATCAAATTAGTTAATTATTATGTTATATCACTCACCAATTAGGCAGCCGATACTACTTATGCGAATTGATGTTGCCTACCTAATAGGTACTTACCTCACAGAGTGATTAAAAATAATATCAATAGAAGATAGTTAATAACCGCATACAATAGGTATATTATTTGTTTAGAATCACAAGAAAAAGATATTTAACAATTTATATTGAAACAGTGATGAGATTAGTTAATTATTATGTTATATCACTCACCATTGGCTGGCAACCGATACTACTTGAGTGCATTGATGTTGCCTACCTAATAGGTTATTAAACATCACTTATTTCATATTTTCGTATACAGTGTGATTAAAAATAATATCATTAGATGGTAGTTAATAGCTGCATACAATAGGTATATTATTTGTTAAAAATCACAAGAAGATATTCAACAATTTATATTCAAAGAGACACCAATGGTGTAATTTTGTTTGGCCGGCAACCGATACTACTTGAGCGTATTGATGTTGCCTATCTAATAGGTTACTAGCTTCAGATCATACTTACCTATCTTATATCGCTGTAATTCGACACAATAAACTTGTTTAGGGTTAAAAAAAGACACAATTAAAAAAAAATATTTTAATATATTTAAATAAATTATAGTTTATAAGTAAACAGCATGAGATATACGGGGGGTTTGGGGAAAAAAAAATAAAAATCGTTAAAAAACTTTCTTCAACAGCCTTTTAAAACTTCTTTTCTCTTTTTTAACAGGTTCATTAGAAATAATATTCGTAAACGTTAAATTACTGTTCGTAACTTCACTTTCGGTCTGACTAGATTTCACGTCCACTTCCTTAGACAATTTACACCCTTCCAATATCGAATTATCGCTTTCGTCCAACACCACCGGTACTTCCTCTATCTTAGCGCCCGTATCGCTATCGCTCGGCCAAGTGTCTTTCAATTTTATACAACCCAACGATATCGAGCGATTGTGAGTTACTTTCTTCTTCTTTTTCCGAGCTTTCCTCAAACGATCGTCCTCGTTCAACGAAGAATATCGGACGATTTTTAAAACTTGATCGCTCGGCCGACGTTTCTTCTCCTCTTTGGCACCGTTCAACTCATCAACAGACTTACGACGAGCAATCTGAGTAGTTTTTTCGCGGTTTCTAGAAAAATCCGAGCGTTTACCGCAAAAAAAATAAAAACAAAAACCGACAAAGCCGAGAAAAAGTACACCGTACACCGTGGATAGAAACAACCTTCGTTCGGCCGCCATGTTGTCTATCATAGTCGTTAATTTGTCCAAACGTTCCTCGAGTTGTTTGTTCGATTCGTCTCGTTTTTGAGTTTCTTCTCGCATTTCTTCCACTTGTTTTTTGTAACGTTTACTCAACTCCTCCAAGTACTGACTTGAAAGGGACATGTTCCGTTCCAGAGCCTAAAAAACAAATAAATAATGTCAAGTCCTGGCCGGATGCTGCAAAGCAAGAGGCCAGGAATCGGAGGAAAAAGAAGAAGAGCTAATGTTAGCGAACGAACATTACATTTGACATTTACGGTATCGATATTTGGTAATCGATTCAAAATATCGATTGATACCACAAAACTACAACAACAGCAACACGGACACGCCCACCAGGGCTCACGTTTGCTTCTATCAACTGTAAGTATTAACAACCTATTAGGTAGGCAACATCAATACGCTCAAGTAGTATCGGCTGCTAGTCAAACGAAATTACACTTTTTTTATTAATATTTAGAGTTAAATTGTTAGCAAGTTTGACTTTGTTTACATATCTCTTGACAGTTGACATTTACGGTATCGATATTTGGTAATCGATTCAAAATATCGATTGATACCACAAAAATACAACTACAGCGACATGGACACGCCCACTATGGCTCACGTTTGCTTCTGTCAACTTCAAATGAAACACGTAGATGGCGGCACACTTTCGTATTACTTACTTTCCACGCTCGCCGCTAGATGGTACGAAGAATACGATCCACAACATCGAGAATATAAAAATCATGCACAATTTAACGAATAAGTCAACTATATGATTGTATACAGTGTGAACAATTTAATATGTAAAAATTTACCTTGATCCGATTGAAAAGTCTTAAAAATATGGATTCCTTCGCCGCTTGCGGACTATTGGCGGAAGGATTGGCAGCGACGACTTGATTATGTCCTTCGGTAGTAAAAACGGACATAAACTGATCGTCTAAAGAATCGGTACCTTCCGTTGACGTTTCACCTTCATTAACAAAAGTACTTTCGGTAGTAACAGGTTCCGATGTAACGGTATCGACGGTTTCCACCGACGAATCCGGTCGAGTGACGTTTTCACTTTGCGTATCGGTCTTGGTGACAGTTTCGTTAACCATTAAAGTCTTTGTCGGTTTAATCTGAGCAATTTCTTCAGTCGAAACAGTTTTATTCTCTAAATTACCACTAGATGTCGCTTTATCTATGATTATAACAGTTTCTTGAGTAACTTTAACGTTCATATTAACGATTTTTTCGGTCGAAAGATTCTCGGTAATGTTAGTGAATAATTGGCTGACGTTTACGACTCCGGCGTTTTCCAATATGGCGGCTTCGTTGCACATCGCTCCGACGTAATGTTCGGGGAAGAAACCTTCGACGTTTTTAATCCAATAGTCTCGTTTCGAGGAATTTTTAAAATCATAACCGAACTTTTTACAAATCGACGAAGAAATCAACGTTTTGTAGATGCTCGAGATGTTGGTCAAAGCTTTTATCTCGTTGGATTTGCAGCTGAGCAGCTCGTATATCTGAAAACAAAAATCAAACTAATACCTGGCCGGATGCTACAAAGCAAGAGGCCAAGAATCAGAGGAAAAAGAAGAAGAGCTAATGTTGACGAACGTACATTAGTAATATGTCAACATAATCGAAATAATATAATCGAGTGATTTTATCGATTATCATCATTTTATTCATTTTTAGTGTCTGTATCAGTTTTGTCGATGCAGGGATGATTTTATTTTATTTTTGATCCAATATAATGTTTTTTATCAATATTTAGAGTTAAATTTTTACATATTGACATTTATAGTATCGATATTTGGTAATCGATTCAAATTATCGATTTTTACCACAGAAATACAACTACAGCGACATGGACACGCCCACCAGGGCTCACGTTTGCTTCTGTCGACTGTAAGTATTAACAACCTATTAGGTAGGCAACATCAATACGCTCAAGTAGTATCGGCTGCTAGTTGAACAAAATTACACTTTTTTATTAATAAAAAGAGTTAAATTGTTAGCAAGTTTGACTTTGTTTACATATCTCGTTAACATTTGACATTTATAGTATCGATATTTGCTAATCGATTAAAAATATCGATTGTTACCACAGAAATACAACTACAGCGTCTTGGACACGCCCTCCAGGCCTACTGTTTGCTTCTGTCAACTGTACAACTATGTTTATTTATCAAAAAATCTACTCTACCTTCCCGAAGAGGGTTTCGTTACAAGATTTACACCCGATGACGTGCCTCGGAGAACTGCAAGTGTTAACCAAAGCTACGACGGTGGAATTTTTCATTTTTTGTATTTTGTCGTTGGATTTGGTGCCCAAAATTTCCGCGGCTCTTTTGACAACTGACATTACGGCGTCCGTAGCTGAACTGAATAGATTTTTCTTGTCTTTTTGTACGTTATTCGGATCGTTTTCTTCGTCATCTTCATCTTCGTCGTCATCGTCGTCCGGTCTATTTACATTAGCGGCGTCTTCTTTTTGAAGAACTAAAATTTTATGGAAATTATAAGAGACGGTTGGGGGAAGGTTTAAAATTGATAAAATTACCTTCGAAAACCGAAGCTCCGTAAGCTCTGAATAACGAAATCGGACAATAATGTTCAGAGCCGTAGTGAGATTTAATTTCCACTTTGATGTATTTTCCAAATAAATCTGTATTTAAATCGAAACTTTGAAGGTCTCTTTTATCTTCTGCTGTAAATTTCCCTATTAAAGCCCAATCGCGAGTAGGAAACCTGAGAAGAAGAAGAAAAAGTGAGGTTAAACTCTAAATAAATGTAGTAACTAGTTACTAATAGGTAGAGACCAGAGTGGGGAAAGTGACAAGCTGCTAACTTCACTCACGAGTTAGTTGAGTTCTGTGGTTGGGTTAGAATGACAGGGATGATTATGTTTTGTTATGATTTATGTTTGTGTCGTTGAAGTAAATAATTTTCACTAACCTTTCACTAACAGACACGGTAAACTCTTTCGGCGACGATGAGAACAATTCATAGTTGGCAAGATCGATTTTTTTGGCTTGAATAGCCTCGCACAGTTCTACAACAAACCAAATTCGACTGGTGCAAGGATTCAATTTGTATTCATCGCTCGAAGGAGATAAAATCGCTCCGGGGCTTACAGCTTCTGGATTAGAAGCAACTACTTTAGATCCACAATCTAAAGAAGCATAATTTTTCCAACGGAGCTTAGCATGTTGAGTTTTTCCTGTAAATATATTTTGGTAAAAATAGTTTCAGTGACTCTTTTACACCCTGTATAAAACAAAAACATTTCCTAATTCCTTTATTTTATAGATACATTTATATTAACACCCTGTATATGCATGAAATTCAATAACAAACTACCAATTAATATAAACAATGTCAACATTGAAACCAAATACTAATCAATAGTAAACAGAGTAGAGTTAAGACATAGGCGGGTGCGGAGTTTTTATATAAAGTTTAATAACATTATATTTCAACCACACCTGACCCAAAGCTACGCCCCTGACTTGATTTTTTCTGTAGCTGTGTTTGACTATTTTATAGTAGAATTTCTATTCTTAATGTTGATCACCCCTGACAAGGTCATAGTATATCAAAATTAAATAAAGATAAAGCAAACAATATTTAAAAAAAAGACCTTGTATTTGAAAAATGTCAAGTCTATGTAAATATTTTAATATGGATATTTAACAGACACTAAAATGATGGTAAAAAGTGAGAAGTTTATGCTGCAAAGTCAAGTGGACATGCTGTATTTGGGAGGATTTAATCTTATCTATTCATAATATTTATAAAAACACTTCAATTTTTCAACACAAAACTGACCCTCACAATAAAAAGAACAGAATTAGCCCTAAAAAGATCTCTGGAATTTGTTGTCCTCTATTATAATTTAATGGCTTTTTATGATTAAATAAAGTATATAAAATAAACATTGCTAGTCTCTATTAAGTGCTGTTAATAAGTGTATTGAGAAAGTGGTTTTTAATTAGTAGATTTTTTGAAATTAAAATTCAAGCTTCAATTTTCAAATAAAAATAACTAAGATTTTTATTTCACGCATTCAATTCCTTTAACAAGCTAATTAAAAAAAGTTTTAATCAAAAAGACCTTGTTTATTTATTGATTAGATAAAGTTATGTAGCAAACAATGTATTGAATACAATATAAACGGAATTAGCATTAGCAGGATGTTTATATATTTCCATGAATATGTATACCCACACTTTAGCAACCCAAATGATATAAATTTCAAATTCTAATAGGTAATAAACACTTACCGTTGGTAGCTTGATTCCCCTTAGTAGTGTTAACCTGTTCGTTTTTCTCCACCTCTTCCAATCTTTTCTGTGTCCATTCAGAGAACGAAGGGATATCTTCAGATTTTCCTTCAGTTTCATTCTTTTCTTGCACTTCGATTTGAACAATGTTTTCTTCCACTTTCTTCCCATCAGAGTCCGAAATGTTGGAAATATTATTTGGAATGTTATTGTTATCAGTTTCTAGTATTTTCTTTGAAGGTATTTCTTCACTTTGACTAGTTATAACTACAGTAATATCCGGAAGTTGTTCCAACTCCACGGTTGAGCTTTCTGTTGACAACAGCACTGGTGTATCATCAGTAGAAACTCTATTTGGTAATTCAGACTTGTCAGTTTCAATATTGGGTTCATTTTGACCCTCGAGACTCTCAGAATCTATGGCAACTTTAACACTGTCTTCCACATTTACACTAGGTTCTAAAAAAGGTTCAGCGGCAGATGCTATACTAGATGCGTTTTCTTCAACATTATCACTTTCTTTATAATCCCCATTAGATATATTTGGAACAAGAGTATTGGCAGAATTCAAAATAGTTTCATCGTCTGTATTAGTGTAAGGTCTAAAAAGAGTAATATAATCTAATTTAACAAAACCAGTTTTTGAACTTGAACTTTTATAAATTTAAATTTTATGCAAATTTTTTAAAAATCATTAGCATATATTCTAGTAAAAAATGTACGAAAATAGTTTTTAACATTTGGGTAAAAGTAAAATATTCCAAGTAATTAAAGTTATTCGATTTCTTTTCCACAAAATGAGAGATGAAGACGAACCGAGATCAATTTAATTTAATTTAGCTTTCTCTTCTATAGAAAAATGTTTACCAGAAAATGTCACTATAAATAATGTTTTTTGTTATTTTCTACTTACATTATAAGAACAAAATATAAAATCAAACTAAATAGAATAGTCACAGCGCCGTTCTTCATGTTAAAACTTCTGTATCGTATTTAAGTCGTTTCTGTCTTGTGAATTTTATTAATTTTAAATACATATTTTTTCATTCAGTCACTGAAGTACTACATAACCTCAACAACCAGACAAGACAAGTGTCAAAGGAGGTGTCGTTTACATAAAACTACTACTTATCTTACCACCAATCAACATTGAGCACATACAAAGTTTACGTGTTTTCTACGGTTCAATTAGTGGGGTACAGATAGCATCACTTATCGTCCTTATCTACAGTGACTGACTATTCCTTATCCAAGGATATTAGATATCCTTGCCTTATCGAGCATATCCTTGCAAGTGGGGTATTATCACAGAGTACACCAACGTCACCATCTAATGATGGTCTACTCCATGGTGTAAGGATATTTACACCATGGTTTACTCTGTGGTATTATGTGGCTTGGCTCTATTGTCTGTGGTGCTAGTAAGAAAATTATCCACCACGGGGCGCTAGTCAAGAAAATTAAATCGAATGAAAACGAACACGAATACGAACGCGTAGAGAGTTGCAAATTTTGTCTAATTAGCAAATTTATATTTGCTCAAAACAACTATCCTGCTTGTAAGGTAAGCACATATTATAATTCATTAAATAAGATATTTTCAATTTTCACATCCCGTCAAAGAAGCGAGGTTAAAACCAGATGTCAGTCTGGTGAGTCACGCAAAAATCCTTTTGTATATTTTGAGATAAATCGTAATAAAATGTTGTTGTCTCATGATTTATTTTAGGGAGGGCCAACAAAACGACAATGTCCTCGAGCCTTTCAGCGCGCCTTAAACATCCCAAAAAACATGAACTCTCAAAATCTCACAGCCAGGCCCAACTTTTAGCGAATAAGCTTCGACAAGATGGGGTGCTATCTACAGGTAATACACTCAACATTTAAATCTTTTTGTTTAATATATTATATAAATATTAAATTTTTTTCAAGTGGAAGATGTTTTGCAAGCAGTTGATCAAGTCGCGGCTTTATTATCTTCAAACTTAGCAGATAGTCGTCTTTCTTTCAAAGATAGTGTTATCAATTTATGCCAGCATCTTAAGGTAAGTGTACATATAATTTAATTATTTATGTGGTTCGTAAAACTAGAGATAAAAGAAATTTCATTTTTAGGTCTATGGTGTATATTTGGAAATCCTTTACAAGGAGCAACTTGACCACGCGTTCAAAATATTCCGCGACAAGGCTCAGGACGACATCCAAGTCGATATGTTGTCTCGTCTGCATTTGCTCGAACTTATCGAATTGCGCGCCAAAGGATGGAAAGTTACTGATGGAATGAATCTCTATTATAAAAAGAAAATTAACCAATTTGGTAATTCACAGGTAGATATCCTTTATATTTTCATTTACTTGAAATAAACACTAATTTTTTATAATTTCCAGGTAGATATGACTGAATCGATATCTAGTTTGAATGAATCCGTACACTCAACAGTGACTTCCTCGCCCCCACCGTTGTTGGGACCGGGAGAAGTTCTAAAACCATCAGGCAAGTTTACGAAACCTACCAGGATTCCTGGTAAGAAATATTGCAAGGACGAAGTTGTCATAAGAAATGCTGATTCGGGAAAAGGTGAGTCTTTTTTGGAAATATTATTTTTTTTATAAAAGTGGGTCCCAAAAAGATATTATGTGTAATTTTGATTTTCTAGTTATGGGTATCAAGGGAAGGAGAGTACATATGATAGAGGAATTGAGCGAAACTATAATTTCTTTTCAAAGAGGTAAAACGTATCATGTTGTGACTGTCAATAATGTGCGTTCTTCTTCCTAACAAATGCTGCTAATATATTTACCATGCAAAATTCCAAACAAATTGTTTATTTTTCAAAAAAAAATATCTTGCTTTTGGCACTTGTGATTTATTTTATGCATCGTACACTTACTAGATTCCATTTTACACTTTTCCAGTCTTTTAAACTATTAATAATTTGAAAATTTAGTACCGAAACAATAATTTGGTTCACGATTGTGATAATTTTAATGTTTAATGAACCGAACTACATTTTAACCCATCTTAGCTTGTGTATTTACAGTGTGATTATTGAAATTAACAAGTTTTTCTTTTAAAATAATTAATAATCCACGCAATAAAAAGCACCCATTTCAGCCAAAGATCTTTGATAACCCTACATTTTAAAATTCAACATTTTCCTTACCTTAAGTACATAATCCCTTTATTTATAGTAAATCCTGGAGCAAAAGAACGCCTAGTCCAAATAACCGGTGCTAACGAAGAAAGCATCATGTAAGTCCAATTCCAAAAAATAAAATTTCCATCTTTATAAAATTTTTTTTCCAGTCACGCGAAACAATTAATCGAAGATACGATAAGAAGAAACGCTTCGCCTGTGAGAGATACGTCGATTTCGAAAAGTGGAGGTCCTCTAACTGGATCGAGTTCTAGTATCAATTCTTCGGCATCCGACGACAGCGCATTGCCGAATTCAGCACGAGCTTCTCGTGCTTTGATGCACAGTTTGAGCACTAACGACGCCAACTTGGGCGAATACAAGTACACTGTTATCACTAACGGCTGCACCATCAGAATTACCGGAGACAATTTGGATTTGGTCAGAGTAAGTGTCAGAATCGTATAGGTTAGAAGCGGAATGTCAAAAGTCAGTTATGTCACTGTTCTTCTTCTTTTTCTTGGCCTTTGTATATAGGCGCGTTACATAAGTAGAATAGCCAACAATTTTTTAAGAGCGTTTTTTTGTAGTGGTTTATTTTATTCATCATTGGCGTACGATACATATTTAAAGAGGGTTCAAATATAATTTGGTCAGAGTAAGTGTAGAAAATCGTATAGGTTAGAAGCGGTATGTCAAAAGTCAGTTATGTCACTGTTCTTCTTCTTTTTCTTGGCCTTTGTATATAGGCGCGTTACATGAGTAGAATAGCCAACAATTTTTTAAGAGCGTTTTTTTGTAGTGGTTTATTTTATTTATCATGGGCGTTCGATACATATTTAAAGAGGGTTCAAATATAATTTGGTCAGAGTAAGTGTAGAAAATCGTATAGGTTAGAATCGGTATGTCAAAAGTCAGTTATGTGACTGTTCTTCTTCTTTTTCTTGGCCTTTGTATATAGGCGCGTTACATAAGTAGAATAGGCAACAATTTTTTAAGAGCGTTTTTTTGTAGTGGTTTATTTTATTTATCATGGGCGTACGATACATATTTGAAGAGGGTTCAAATATAATTTGGTCAGAGTAAGTGTAGAAAATCGTATAGGTTAGAAGCGGTATGTCAAAAGTAAGTTATGTCACTGTTCTTCTTTTTCTTGGCCTTTGTTGATAGGTTTACATAAGTAAAATATCCAACAATTTTTTTAAGAGACTACTTTGAGCCTTTGTTCATTTATTTTATTTATCATGGGCGTACGATACATATTTAAAGAGGGTTTAAATAAAATTTGGTCAGAGTAAGTGTAGAAAATCGTATAGGTTAGAAGCGGTATGTCAAAAGTCAGTTATGTCACTGTTCTTCTTCTTTTTCTTGGCCTTTGTTGATAGGTTTACATAATTAAGTAGAATATCCAACAAGAGACTACTTTGAGCCTTTGTTCATTTATTTTATTCATCATAGACGTACGATACATATTTAAAGAGGGTTTAAATATAATTTTTTTCTTTTCTTCAACTTCTATTGTATTTTTTTTTATTTTAAAGACTAGTAAGTTGGTATTGGACGAATATTTTTCCGGAGAACCAATCCACGACGTGGCGCAGTTTTATAGTTTTGACAGTTTGCCGCAGCCGATTATCTCGGAGGAATTTCCCAGTGCGCCCCTATCCCCACCGGAATCTTTACCTTCCCCCGACGCGGTGCCCAATGGGGAGACAGACGATGCTGGTAAGATTTTTTTCTTTTGTTTTGGTTGTTTTTTGTGCGTTTTCTATATACAGAATGTTTGCTTGAACCATTCCATAGTGTGATATTTTTTTTTTAAACTCCTAGAATAACATTTTTTTTTATTTAAATTTACTTGTTATACAGGGTTGGACAAAATTGTGTGTATATTTTTTATAATTTTTTACTGTTTTACTATTAGATACAATCAAACTGCGAAAACCTCGACTCTCTGTAGAAGAGATAATCAAGAATAAGACTAACGCCACTGTCGATAGAGAAAAAGAGAAAACTCCAACGAAAGTATCTAACCTAACTTATTCCATCGAATTCTTGGCACATTTAGCCATGTCTCCTCTTTGTCTTACACAGCCGATAGAGTGGGAGAGAATATGCAACGAGTATCCGTTGTTGATGAGAAACGTGAGTATTTTTTTGAAGATTTTCTGTGTTTTTTGTGTTGTCTAACAACAACTTGACCATTTTGAACGTTTTTTACGTAAAAAGTTTGCCAAAAGTAACTAAGGGATATTTCTAGGAGTGGCTTTTTGTGTATGGAATGGTAAAATGATAAATGTACAATTTTTTTTTGTTATAACATTTATTTGTAATGTTTGGCAAGTTTATCTGAACCTACAAGGCATCGTATCTGTCAAAAACGTACAAATAGCGTTCTAAGAGGGAAAAACACGCATGCGCCCGCCAATAAGAAGTCAGTTGTCGATAAAAATCACCAATTATGTACTTCGGAGGGCGTGGTTATTATGGTTTTCGCACAACGTTGCCAGAGCTTGAAGAAACCCATAATTATCATCAATACATACTTAATACTTTACTTTTCCACAGTTAAACGTGGTAATATCGAATATTTTCGACTGCATTCCTTTCACGGGTTCAAATAAACTTGCCAAAGTATATGTCGATTTTTAATAAAGAAAAAAATTAACTGGAATTTATTTAGGTCGTTGAGTATTTCGACGCAAAGACGTATCTGTCGACAAGAACGACGGAGCCTACGGGAGTTCTGAGCGCCGATGACGTCGATCCTAACGAAGTTTGACGTTTTACCAATAATACGCGGGTTACATAACCTCAACAAAATACTAATATTGATAATGATTTGGGTGTCCGAAATACGTATTTTTCAGTGAAAATATTTGACGATTGAAATATATATTTTATAAAATGATCCAGTGAAAAAATGGCGCCGATTAAATTCTAAAGGCTTAACGTTTAAAAAATATACTTTTGAATTTAATCAGCGGATATGCTTCAGAGATTTCTTTTTCTTCATTTCTCGTAACTTTGACTGACTTATATTTATTATTTTCTATGTTTTGTTTTAAAGGATATGTAGAGTGTCTTTATTGCTCGCTCTGTATATGCTTTTAGCTGTGATTCCTAAAATAATAATTGTTAAATTTGACTCTAGGTTGTTTTTTTTTTGGGAAACGCAGCTTGATTTTTTTTGTGATAATTGTGATGAAGTATATTGGGTGTTCCAAAAACAAATTATTTTATTAAAAAGTAAAAAATTTCGCACAATCATCGGAACACCCAGTATAGTAACATTTTGTTAACATTTAACATATTTTTTTTCTTAGTCATTTGAAATTGATTGTAAATAAACAATCTTTAGCAATAATAACCAAAAATGTTGGTACATGTTAACCGTTAATTTTTTTCTTAGATTTAGATCTGATTGTTTTTCTTTGGCGTTTCAATTACAGCTTGATTTGTCTTTGGCGCGTATTTTAATCAATGTTTTGTTTTGTTTTTTAAAATATTTTATTTCGTTTAGTTTCTTGTTTGTAAAAGTAGATTTGTGTTTGTTTAATTGAAATAGTTGTTTAATTTTTTTTATTTTTTTGTTTTTATGTGTTTATCAATATATATAAATAACAAAGTTTTTCTACAAATTCGTTTCATTTTTTCCCAAATCAACCTTCACCTTCCATAAAACATAAAATCAATATGACAAGTAACTGAGTGACTTTTATGAAAAGATATGTCAAAAATCATATAAACCGAGCTTACATATAGGCAACCAATAATACACAAACATAATAGAGTTGCCAACCCTAAAGATACTTACAGTTGAAAGAGAAAAGAAATTTTAGGATCACAAAGTCAAGTGTCATTTAAATTATGTCTGACATAGATCAAAGCAGCCGACGGAGAGAGAGACCCTTCCAATTGTTATAGTATTCCTTTATTAGACAATGATATTAATGTCCTACCAAGCTTACCTATAGGCAACCAATAATACAAAAACGTAATAGACTTGCCACCCCTAAAGTTGAAAGAGAAAAGAAATTTTAGGATCACAACGTTAAGTGTCATTTAAATTCTGTCTGACATAGATCAAAGAAGCCGATGGAGAGATACCCTTATTCCGATTGTTATAGTATTCCGTGATATTAATGTCCTACCGAGCTTATCTATAGGCAACCAATAATACACAAACGTAATAGAGTTGCCACCCCTAAGGATACCTACAGTTGAATAAGAGAAAGTAAAAAGGAATAACATTATTTTTGTAATCATCTCACAATGTAATAATGTACGGGGTGTTCAATTTAAATCATTGGAAAAGGTAACCACAGGGTGTTAAACTAATAAGGTCCTTATTTGAGCAAAAAGACGTCTCCTGTTATATGACTTTTGACGTGTTTTCTCATTTTTCATACAAGTGAAGCTTTTAAAATTATGTGGGGAGGATAATTTTCAATAAAATGCTCTGTATTTGAAAAAATAGGACGTTTGCAGCTCGGTAAAATCGGCTAATGGAACAAAAAAGTGGCAAAAACAATAAATAGTTCTATATATTCTTAAAGATATATTACTCTGTTAGTCACAACATAACATAATCATTCGAACGTACTTTATTCTTGATGCGTCACTTGCTTTTGAGTAGTCTGTACTTTTTTTTAGAGAAACGCCCGCAAAACACTCCCACGAAAAATATGGTACCGATTATCATAAACAAAACAATCACCAAGTAATTTTTCGATGGCGATACCGAAACTGTGCGATAAAGATCTTTCAGATCCGACGGTACTTCGATCTGAAACATTAAAAACAAAAAAATACATAAAAGGAGCAATAGAATATTGAAGACTATAAGGTCAAGGCCATATTTGGCCTAAGCTGTAAAAGTGAGGTGTTCTGTGTTCTCGACAAAAAAAAAAGAAGAAGAAGAAGGACTACAGCTTGAAGAATAAGGTCAAGGCCATATTTGGACTAAACTGTGGAAGTGAGGTGTTCTGTGTTCTCGACAAAGAAAAAAGAAGAAGAGGGACTACAGCTTACGTCAAAATCCAATAATCACTTACCACTTGCGCAGCGTTTCTGTACATTTCCAGTCTTTCTTTGAGTTTTTCTTTACAATCGAGTGACAAATCTTGCTCCGCCGTCGTCATTACAGTTTTTAAACAATTAATTTCTGAAATATAAACATTTAAAGACAAAATCAATCAATTTATCGACTTACTTCTGCCGTTTCCTTGTTGTACTTCCTTGCAATGCGTTAAAAGATCCAATGCGCATGCTCGTTGTAGCAGCGGATCAGCTTGAATGTCGGCTTCGGAGTCTTCGATTAAAGTCGCCACTTCTACTCGGCATTCTTGCGTTTGAATGTTTTTAGCGATAAAAGCGTTTTTTAAACATTCCACCGCGGTACCCGATTCGTCTTCGTCCGGTTTGCAAATCGTTTCTAATTCGTTTTTACACATCAACTGATAAAAATAAAAAGAAAACGCCATCTATGGATTATTTCTACAACTATTTACTTACCCTTAGTAGCGGATCAATGTTGACGTTTAACGCCATTTCGCGTAATATTTCCGCCATTTCGTGTTCGCAGTTACTGGATAGTTTGGAGAGTTTGAATTGATTTTTTAGGCATTTTATCACCAAATCCTCGGGTCTTTTTGCGTTTTTAGTACCGAGCAGTTCTTTTTTACAAAATTTATTTATATCCGGTTGACAGTTCTTCTGTAACGCCGGATTTAGAAGAGCGTTCGAGTTTTGTTCCATCAAACGATGCGATACGATCAAACGACATTTTTTATTGAATCCCTTTTCTTCTTTGTTGAGCTAAATAATACAAAGTTGAAAAAAACATTGCGATATAAAAGATTCTCCCTGTATACTTACTTTTAAACAATCGAAAATGTTTTCTTTGTTCACTCTCGGGCAATATTGATCGATTGAATCGGCGCAATTCGTCAACAAAGCGTAATCGACGCTATTATCGAACGCTTCTAATTTTTGGATTTTGAAAATTTTCTTACCGCACAACGGACTCAATTGCTCCTGCGGTACCGTTTGCAGACATTCCAAAACCTATTGTAACAAAAAATTACATTTGATAGGACATCCTGTATATTTACTGAGCCTCAACGATGTCAGTAGTATAAATAAAGAGCCACAACCACGGAATACTATAGCTTTAGGGGCAGCAACTCTATTACGTTTGTGTATTATTGGTTGCCTATAGGTAAATATCACAGAATACTATAACAATCGGAAGGGTCACTCTCCGTCGGCCCCTTTGATTTATGTCAGACAGAATTTAAATGACACTTGAAGTTGGGATCCTAAAATTAGAGCTGACAACGAAATGAAAAGAAACAACAATCTAGGCAACGTCGGGTGTAGTGCATCACGCTCCGGGAGCACTATGCACCGGTGCGCTTTAAAGAGTACTTCTATGATCCATTATGGTGTTATCTATGGTTGATTATTTATAATTTTTGCAATACGTTCTTACTTGTGGACTATGGTTTATTCAATTTCGTTTACAATAAATATTAAATAAAACTTTTATAAACATTAACAATAAACATTCATAAAAACCGTATTTAACCTACAAAAACAACATTTTGACGTTTAAGGTCACAAAACTTCATGAAAACGGTAGGTGTATCAGGGGTAGCTTAGAGTGGTCTGAGAGCGCCATAAACAAGAACCCGAACGTGTAAGAGTAGAACCGAAGTACTACGGAGTAGCTCCGGAGTGCTCTACATGACATCTATTTTCGATAGACTGTCACTGTTCCATGTCAAATGTCAACAAACCCTTCAGATTATTATTGTATTCCTAACCTCTATTTCTACAGTGAAATTATGAAAATAGTTAACATTTAATTACCTTTGCTTCTCCAGTTTGTACATTTTTACAAAACTTCCTAATATCCAGTGAACAAGAATTTTTCAATTCCGGATCGAGATTAATATTTTCCCTCTGTTGGAATATTTGCGCTTTTAATTGTTGTTTACATTCTCTCGGTATGACTCCTTTATCGCCGTTGATGGTGGCGTTTAGAATGTGCTCGCTGAGACATTCTATGACGGCGTTTTTGGTAGTCGACGTACTGCACAACCTCTTCGCGTGCGATTTACAGGCCAATTTGAATTTGTAAGTGAATCTGTAGTCTTTCAACGATACGATTTGGAAGTGTTCGATGCTGGCTCGGCAATTCGGAGTGGATTTTACTTGAGGATTATTTTTATTATCTACTAAACACTCCATGATATCGTCATCTTTTGCACACAAACCTTCGATTATTTTACTGCAATATTTAGAAATATATGGATTCAATTCCACTCTTTGTGATTCCATTTCAGTGAAGAATTCCACTACGTCCTGACATTTATCTTCGAGTTCATCTAGATGGTCTTGCAGACATTGCATTTCTTCACCTTTCTTCAATTTGTCTTGACAATAGCTGCCTAAATCTAAAACGCAAGCTTCTTCTATTTCAGGATGGAGGTTTACATTTAAGGCACGCTGCCTCATCACTCGCTGTATTTGTTGAAGGCACTGTTCGTTAATCTTCATAGATTCGTCAGTCAAATAAGCATATCTGTAAAGACAAGGTAACACTTGTCTTGAATAGCTGGGACCTACATTGTTTTCAGATTCTACTTCGAAATGACACCACTTGGTAGCGTCAGCGCTACAAGCTCTGTATAACTGCGGATCCAACTCAAAATCCCTTGCTACGAAATATTGTATTTCCAAAAGTGCATTTTCGCATTCTTCAGTCATAATTTCAGATCGCATTTGGTCCATAAGACAAGATATGACTCTTCCGTTACCTCCTCGGATGTTCCTACAAGCTATTTTAACCACAGGATCGCAGGCTTGTCTTAAAACAGGATCGACGTTCCAGTTTTCACCAGGATCTACTTGATGCATCAAATCTTCCAACTATAATAATATATAATTCCAAATATTCACTTAAATTATATTAAAACTACTTACAGCTCTCATACAAGCAGGTCCTAATCTAGCAGTTTCTTTTTCTTCAACATATCTAGCATGGCTCATCAAGCAATGTAAAGTTTTACCTCCCACTCCATATTCCTGACAAAATATAGCAGTCTCGTTCTTGCAATTATTCACAACCTCAGGGGACAACCTTTTTTTTTAAAAAAAAAGCAAGTCACAGAAAAAACAAAGTTGAAATAATAAAATCTTACCTATAATCATCCATTAACATTCGTCTATGTTCAGTAAGTTCACTTTCACATTCAGTGCTAATGAATACTTTTGGATTTTTTGAATCATTCCTGATATAATCTTCCAAACAAAGTAAAATTTGTGCAAGTTTCACAGTTTTATCACTAGACACTTTTTGTTTGCAGCGTGTTTTTTTAATATCATCTTTGCAAGCTTTAAGGAACCCTTTACTCACTTTAAAGTCTTGAGATATTAATTTTTCCCTTTTTCTTAGGTGTTGTCGACATTTGGTAGCTAAAGTCGAATCATCCAAGTGTAACTGATGTAACAAACATGGGAAAACTCTTCCAGATCCTTCTAAAAAAGCTCCACAGTATCTACGATAATCTTCTCTACATTCTAAATAAAGCTGAGCATCAAGTTTTATATTATTTGATTGTAGTTCAGATAAATGAAAAACTTCTTTTCTGCACCTGTCTCCTACTTGTAAAATGTTATTTTGTAAACATGAAACAGATTGAATTTGTGAATAATGATTTCCATCTATAATACCACACTGTAATTTTTTAATATCATTTTTGCATTGATCTAAAAAGTCCCATATCCACTTGTAATCTGTAAAAGCAATGCTTTCCAGACGATTAATGCCTCTTTGGCATTCTTGATTTTCAATGTTACTGATTTTATCCACTAAGCATTTTAAATAAATATCGTTTTGGCACTGTATTTTATTCAATTCTTGACCGCAGAGCGGTGAGAGATACTGCTGTACCCCATTGTATCCTATAATGTTAGTTACTCTATCCCAAATAATATTCTGACAGTCCCTTCTTAAACGAGTAAGTTGTTGCGGATTAGACGCCAATAAACATTCAAGTATAAGAACATCGTCGTTGTCAATTAAATTTGGGCATATTATTCCTACGTCTTGGCAAGCTGGCTCATCTCTAATAGACTTTGATATGTTCTGGCCATTTGGTTCTGATAATATTAATAAAAAATATAGATGAAGTAATAAGATTATTGATAAATTATACATTATATTGTTGACAAAAACTCTTTACAGTTTTTATACTTATAACTAATTTAAAAAAATTAATATAAACACTACATAACACTTATGACTTTATCTGCCGTGTTTATCATACTCTGATCTGAACATAGCCAACCAATCTAACAAAAAAAAAGAAGAAATAGAAAGATAGGCATAGGCAACCATAACTGAACGTTTTTGAGCAAGTCTTACATCTGTGAACTATTCTTTAAAAAAGAAGAATTCTTATCTGACATTTCTCATTTTCAAGACAACTTTTTTTATGTATATATTTTAAGCTCAGCTTCAATTTATTATATAAGAAAAATTAAAGACCTTCACTTATTATTAAAATATGAATGTCAATAACTATGTAATTAAGGGATACATCCTGCTATATATTAATTTAAATGGCCACTTTGATTTTGAATTTCCCGCTATAAATATTTGACAGGTACTGGTAAAACAGTTTAATGGGTATGTTGATTGTTGTTTAGTTCTGCGAAGTATACGAAAAAGGTAATAAAATAATTATTATAGTGCATCGGTATAGTTCCTAAAGAATCATAAACATGTGGTAAATATAAATATAAATAAAAAACCGAGTGGCGACAAGCAAATGTTTAAATGGAAGCATCCTCCATCATTACCCAGGTGTCAAGAGACGAGGAACATCTGAATAATTATGCTACAGAAAAAGGTAAATATTCTGCGAAAATCAAACGGATCTTCCTCATATAAGGATCATATTTTTAATTTAAAATTTGTAAAATACGTGATTAAGATTAAAGAAATTTTTATGATAAAAATTCATAGTAGGCGTGTAAGGTGTAAACAGAGAGGTGAGGTAAACACTTGAAACTGAGATTCCGATTTTTGATCAAGGTCTTCTACAACTACAACCTATTATTTAAGCTGGATAGTTAACATTGTTAGTAATACAAAAATACATGGACCCCTTTTAATTTGCTACCCATATTGCTTAGTTTACTAAAAGATGCACTGGTCATTTTAAAGTGTAAATTGTCCACATTCCTTTCACAACTCTATGACCTCTTTAAGAAGAAACTACAAATTTATTACTTTCACATTTTTTTAAGGATTATCAATAACCCCTGAAACGTCAGAATTCATTATCTCAATATTTAACAAGTGTGATTTTCGTACAGGGTCACCCAAAAATAAATCATATTGATGATATGACTATTATTAAAATCCAAAAATAAATGTCGACTTCCAAAAATAGGTTGGTATTTAGGATTCGATAGCACTGGTGACGTCACCTCGCACGTGATTTAATAAAAAATGTACTAATGTTATTAAAATTGAAATAATAGTTTATAAACAATGCCCTAATTATCTTGTATACTCTCTATTTTTTTCACAATAAATTATTCTATGTTGTTTTCTTATCTTTCCACTTGACATTTATGATAATTTTCACATCTGTATGAGCAATAACTTTAAATTTTTGGCCCCTATTGTTGGATATTAACAAAATATGAATAGAAACGCTTATTTTTTAAAGGATCATTATCAACGCAAGATGGTGGCATTGACCAACTCGCGCAACTTCAAACCACGACTACAAAGAAGGGTACCACGAAAAGTTTCTTCCGTTCCCTGCTATGTTGCCTCCGCCCGAAGAAATCAAAATCCCCCACGTTGGAACAATGTTTGGATGGAACACAGTGCGTTGACCACAGTAGATGCAGTTATCTTCTCAGTCCTCCCAGATCGGAGGACACCCATAAAAAGTGTATGGTTATAGATTTGGACGAAACTTTGGTACACAGCAGTTTTAAGGTAAGAAATTTCTGTTTTTTATCTACTAATAGTTTTTAAAAAATGTATAATTTTGTTTCAGCCCATCAGTAATGCTGATTTTGTAGTACCTGTTGAAATAGATGGTACTTTACATCAAGTATACGTTCTAAAAAGGCCACACGTCGACGAATTCCTCCAAAGAATGGGCGAATTGTACGAATGTGTTCTTTTTACAGCATCTCTAGCTAAATACGCCGATCCAGTAGCAGATCTTTTAGACAAATGGGATGTTTTTAAAGCAAGGCTATTTAGAGACAGTTGCGTCTTTTACAGAGGCAATTACGTTAAAGACTTGAACAAGTTGGGACGAGAATTGCAACAAATTGTTATCGTTGATAATTCCCCTGCTTCCTACATATTCCATCCAGACAATGCTGTAAGTATCACACACAATAATATTCCTAACCTAACTTTATTTTGAGATTATCTTAGGTGCCAGTAGCTTCTTGGTTTGATGATATGAACGATTCGGAACTTCTGGATTTGATCCCGTTTTTCGAGAAACTCAGTAACATGGACAATGTGTATACAGTGTTGTGCAACTCTAATCATCCTTACAACAACACTACTCCATCGCAACAACAGAATTTAAATATTGCTATTAGCGCGGCGCAGACCAATCATTCACAGGCGAAGACGTAGCGATCGCTCTTCTTCTTTCAGTTGATGATTTGTTATTGATTTTTTTTTTAATTTGTGGTTGACAAGCAGGGTGAATGACACGACGGGGAGGGAAAGTGGTATTGCCTCCGAAAAAAGTTTGCTCGAAATATTTTGAAAAAAATATATTATTATACAGTATTTCGCATTGAATTTCTATTGTGCCAAGGTTATTTTTGAAAAAAATTGAAAAATTAATAATTCCAGTCAAATATTTATTGTTATTTTATATACAGTGTGTCCCAAAAAGTTTTATACATATGAAGAAAAAGTTTATCTTACATTTCACAAAAAAAAAAAAATTTTTCAGGTAAAAAGCTCTGCATGACGAACATGACTAAACATTGGCTGGAATACAGGGAGAATCAAAATTATGATTTGGAGTGAGAGTAAAATACGTTCAAACTGTAGTGGAGAGCAAAATGTTCATTGAAATTGTTATTAAGTAGCAAAAAATTTTTATCTGGAAAAATCAATAATCTACAATCATTTTTTGCTACTTAATAACAATTTCAATAAACATTTGGCTCTCCACTACAGTTTGAACATATTTTATTCTCACTCCAAATCATAATTTCGATTTTCCCTGTATTCCAGCCAATGTTTAGTCATGTTCAAGTCATGCAGAGCTTTTTACCTGAAAAAATTTTTTTTTGTGTGAAATGTAAGATAAACTGTTTCTCCATGTGTATAAAACTTTTTGGGACACACTGTATGTATAACGTTTTGCAAACGCTCTGTATATTATGTACATAGTTGAATTATCGAAAAAAAAAAAGGATATTTTTGTATTTCGCGATGGGAGTCGATATCATTTTTTCTCCAAAAAAATGATAATAAATAATTATTATTATAATTTATGGTCCTATTGATCGTAAAAATGGTTTATTTTTATTTTTTTTTAATAACAAAATGTATGTGTGTGTGAATGTGAAGTTGTATAACTGTTCCGCATTGTATAACAATCATTTAGTGAAATGCGTTCACTTCTTTTAGCTTCGCATGGAAAATAATCGATCTACGCCAAAATTGACATGGGTCCATTATTTTGCTTGCTAGTATATTTATTAGGCGTGAAAATAATTTAGAATTAGTAATAGAGGGGTTTAAGGTCGGTATCGCCAACAAAATATGGTTTTTTCTGACAAGAATGACAGTTAAGGTCTACTAAAACAAGGTTTTTGGAAGGTTGGTAGCATTGCGAACATTTATTAATATACGTATAGTTCTATGAACTTTTGGCATGTCACCATTTCATTTCTGTTATTCAGTCACTAGTTCTGTCAATTGTCAGTGGAAAAATAATTAGAAGAATATAGAGATGCAGTTAATTAGAAATGGTACAAAAATTTAATCGAAAATGGATATAAACAATTAAACGAATATCAACAAAAATAAATATAACTGACATTTGACATAACTAGTGACTGAATAACAGAAATGAAATGGTGACATGTCAAGAGTTTCTATAAGTATTGGTCTTTGATATGTTGAGTATTCAGCTAAAAAGTCTTGTTATGAATAGTAAACCTCAACTGTCATTCTTGTCATAAAAAACCACTTTTTGTTGGCCACACTGACCTTAGACTGATCTCCTCTATTGGTAGCGATGTTGCTACAAAGGATGTCTTTCTTTTGGTCCCAATTTAAAGTTTTTTTCAAAGATACAGGATGTTTTTAATATATTCAACTGATATCTTTATATAGAGTGGATTTTAACTACAATTATACAATTTTTCACTCAGTTTTGATCGGGTATCTTCTAATTTACGAAAGACATCCCGAAATTGTTCGGTTGTCGTTAAATGACAGCTGTCAATAAAAAAAAATATCAAATCTATGGACTGAAATTGTACGCAAATTATATACTTTTTCACGCCACTGACTCTTGCGCGGTTTATGAACCAATATTTGTAAAAATTTAGTGGCCTTTGTGTTGAACAGACGCTAATAATTTTTATACGAGTTTTTACCGAAAGATGGCGCCACCGCTACATTTGCAAGTGGCACTATCTGGCGACATATCAATTGAAACAATTTTGATACTCTATTGAAAGGTAGACAAATTTGAAAAAAAAATACTAATATGAAACAGAATCAATTTTTAAGAGACTTGGACAATGTGTAGGTGGATTTTTTTCTGCCTACGAGTTAATATAATGTGGTAGTTTATTACAAGGTTTTTTTTCGTTCACGGGTTAGTTTTTTTTTAAGAAAAAAAATCTTCCGGGATTCCCAGATCAAAGTAAATTGTTAAGGGAACGTTTGATTAACCCGCTGATATTATTATACAAATAAAAAGATGTACTATTTGACGGTGGTACGACGTAGTGTCGCTCTTTAGGTTTGTTCGATTTTAGTTGAAGAAAAAAAACGTAGATGTCACCGATTTCAAGGAAAAATACCCCAAATACATGGTTGCATTTAATTTTATGTAAATTAAATGTTGAATTGTATCGCGTATAAGCCGAAAAAAGATGTCATTGTACTGCTCAGTGTTTTTCAGAATAAAATAAAAAATTCGTGTATAATCTTTTACTATATACCTAGTTGATAAAATAAAATATTGTTTTTTATATTTTTTTCTTGGGGTGGTTCTCCTATTATTAACTATATTAGTCAATTTCACGAGACAAGACATAATTTAAATTATTCATTTTAAGGTTTTTGCTGAAAGTTAACAAAATATGCTGTAAACTAATGAAATTATGTATTGTATATAAATATTATTGTATTATTATATATTAACTATGTATAACTTACAACAAACTGTAAATACACAGAATTTATTTATAAATATTAATTTTATTTCTTTCCCACTTACCATAATCTGCTGTTAAGGTCCACTATTGTCATTACAAGAATCTTCATCGGAAAAATGAAATTTTAAAGTTCAGTCTAAAGTCAGTATGGCCAACAAAAAGAGGTTTTTACCGACAAGAATGACAGTTAATGTCTACCGTTCAAAACATGGCCAATAATTCTAAGAACTCTTGGTTATTCAGTCACTAGTTATGTCAAATGTCAGTTATATTTATTTTTGTTGATATTCGCTTAATTGTTTATGTCAATTTTCGATTAGATTTTTGTAGCATTTCTAGTTAGGTGTATCTCTATTCTTCATTTTCCACTGACATTTGACATAACTAGTGACTGAATAACAGAAATGAAATGGTGACATGCCAAGAGTTCATAGAACTATATTGGCCACTTATATGTTGAGTATTCAGCTAAAAAGTCATTTTAAATTTCAAGATATACGCTTCGGGGGTGTATTCATTATTTTAATAAGGCAATATAGATGTTCGCAGTGATAAAAACCATGCAAAATTTTATGTTTTGAATAGTAGACCTTAACTGTCATTCTTGTAAGAAAAAAACCATTTTTTGTTGGCCATACTGACCTTAGACTGTCTTATGTGTCGAATGGTACATTTTAACTGTCATTTTTGTCAGAAAAAACCACTTTTTGTTGGCCACACTGACCTTAGACTGTCTTATGTGTCGAATGGTACATTTTAACTGTCATTTTTGTCAGAAAAAACCACTTTTTGTTGGCCATACTGACCTTAGACTGTCTTATGTGTCGAATGGTACATTTTAACTGTCATTTTTGTCAGAAAAAACCACTTTTTGTTGGCCATACTGACCTTAGACTGTCTTATGTGTCGAATGGTACATTTTAACTGTCATTCTTGTAAGAAAAAAACACTTTTTGTTGGTCATACTGAACTTAGACTGTCTTATGTGTCGAATGGTACATTTTAACTGTCATTCTTGTCAGTAAAAACCACTTTCTGTTGACCACACTGACCCGACTGTCTTATGTGTCGAATGGTACATTTTAACTGTCATTCTTGTAAGAAAAAACTACTTTTTGTTGGCCACACTGACCTTAGACTGTCTTATGTGTCGAATGGTACATTTTAACTGTCATTCTTATCACAAAATAACACTTTTTGTTGGCCTTATGCCCGGTTTTATAAAGTAGAGTTAAATATCTCGAGTTACCTCGAGGATTAACTCTCAGGTTAAAATCCATAGATCACTGTAAAAATATATAAAAGAAGAAAACTTCGGTCCATAAAACAGAGTCCACAGTGTCTTCTATGATTCGAGTGCAACCTATAACCTCACATTTTTTGTTAAAAGTGGCATGGAAAATGTTGTTAATATATGAGCTATCACAAGCTCAATAATATCTTCAGTTGAATGTTTAGATAAACGGAAACGTGCTACGAATTCTTTATCATTCCAGTAATCTAAAGACTCTATTCTATTTCTAAAAACCCTAGGTTCTCGAGGTGCCTCAACCATTTGAATAATGTCTTCCTCATCATCTGTTAGGAAGTCATCAAAAATTTCAAATATATCTCTCACTTCATCCATGTCCACATTGAAAATATATATCATAGAACAATATACATATCGGATATGATATATTATCTTCACATTTTAGCATTTTGCGCATAACAACCGCTAACTTGAGAGTTAACCCGAGCCAAATGGTGGGGCAGGGTTAACTCTAACCCCGCTTTATAAAACGCTGTATCACCCACCGGTCAACGGGTTAACTCTCGGGGCAGGGGTAACTCGAGCTTATAAAACCGGGCATTACTGACCTTAGACTGTCTTATGTGTCGAATGGTACATTTTAACTGTCATTCTTGTAAGAAAAAACTACTTTTTGTTGGCCATACTGACTTTAGACTGTCTTATGTGTCGAATGGTACATTTTAACTGTCATTCTTGTCAGAAAAAAACACTTTTTGTTGGCCATACTGACCTTGGACTGTCTTATATGTCAAATGGTACATTTTAACTGTCATTATTGTCAGAAAAAACCACTTTTTGTTGGCCATACTGACCTTGGACTGTCTTATATGTCGAATGGTACATTTTAACTGTCATTATTGTCAGAAAAAATCACTTTTTGTTGGCCATACTGACCTTAGACAGTCTAATGTGTCAAATGGTACATTTTAACTGACCATACTGACCTTAGACTGAACTCATTCAAAATTATAATAATGTACAATACAAATTGGACAAAAATAAAACTAAATACCAAAAAAAAAAAAATTTAATTCCTCATACATAATTGCATTTAATGCTAATAACAATCCAATTGACATTTTTGATTTACTTTACTCAGAAACAAAACGATGCACATATAGTGTGTCCCAAAAATTATGTAATTTAATACCCAATCATGAATACTTTTAAAATGGCACCAACGATTCCAGCAAATTGACAAAACTTGTTCGATAAATGCCAAATATGACACTATTAAATTGATTCAAAACTAGAGCTGGTAAAATGTTAATAATTTATTTAAATTGACTACTAAATAAATGATATGAAAAATAGTCTAGAGAGCAAAATAAGATTTCAATCGTCCTCTTTCAACTCCTCCTGCATACATTCAAATTCTTTTATTTTATCCGAAAGTTGCTTCCTCAATTTCCCAGCAGTGCTTCTCAGATCTTTGCTTTGTTGAATTATATTTTGTAATTTTGCCAAGGCCTTTTTTTGTTGTTGTTGGTCAATCAGCCATCTAAATTAATCAAAAAAATATACAAAAATACACTAAAATTAAAAAAATTAAAATACTAACCTAAAATATAGATCAGCCCATACGATAATACTAACAGGAGCTACGCTAGGCCAAATAGGGGCTTTATTAGGCTCGTAACTGGGGTTTAAAAGCGAAGATAAAATATCCGGTCTATTTAAATAAGACCAAAGGCTGGTTGTTTTTTTAAATAGTTCTATATTGGTTCGTTCGCTTTCAGAATTACATAAAAATGTACCTAAAAACACCAAATATAATTATATAATTTCACTGAAAATTGTTCCTACTTACCAAATTGACTAAAATACGAATGTTCAAATAACAAAATCAGCATATCAGTCTTGTATTCGAAGCTGTTTGGAAATTGATAATGTAATTGTTGTACGCAATCGAGAAATATCAAAAAACTAGGTTGAATCCCTTTATTCCTCGAGCTAGAAAAACAAAACTTCTGGTGTCTGGTATGAAAAGGATAACCAGCTTGCAACCATTCCCTTTCAACGAGAGCCTGAAGTCCTCTAACTGTTCGACAATCCGGATTTAAAATAACTTGAGTTATAGAGGTGATAATTAAAGTACTGTCTTGCCCGTTGGTACCATGAACAAGAACCGAAGCTCCATCTTTATCCAAGCATTGAGCTACAAGGCAAGCGGCGTTTAAAGTGTTTTGTATGTGTCCTAACCAATTACTGCTCTTTGATATCCATTTATCCGATGATCCCATGTCATTACATGCTAAAAATTGCTCAAAAAAATTGCTAAAATCTAAAAAAAAATTCAATCTTACCTTCAATAAATTTTCCCAAGTGATCTAAAATAGAACCATCACATTTAGAAATCTTATCCAACGGTCTAAAAACTTTTTTCCATTGATTGTAATAACCGTCTGGTTCTGTACCACCACCTTTTCCCTTGCAATAATTAATATAAGTAGAACTCCTTAAGTCTATGATATAACCCTTTTTGTAAGGTCCTAAAATGGAATTTAAAATCCTTTCATCGGCTTTGCACCTTCTGTTTGAATTGTTTAACAATGGTTGACTGCTTCTCAATAACACTGTTCCATTATCATGCCTTTAAATTTAAATTTATAAATAACAATAAAATATATTAACTGAAAATAGTTACCTGTAGCTAAGACAAGGAAAACGACCACCTTCTCTGAAATTGGCTGAAGCTACAATGGTTTCATCATCTATGGTTTTAGGCACAATTAAAGTACTACCGTAAGTATTACAAACATTGAAATTTCTGTTAACGTATGAGACTCTCCATTCATCAGAAGTAATCAGTTTTGTAAATTCCGTTTCTAAACTAAAAAGGGTGTAGCCATCTTCTAATATAGTATACATTGGTCTGTAAAAGAATGGATACAGTAGTTCGGATTTTTCCAAGTTTGACAATCGTTGAATGGACGTGAAAACATTTTGAAAATCTTCTGGATGAGTTATGTCCAATTGGAGAATTCTAAAATCTTTACATTTAAGAAACATTGAGCCACCGTTATGAGCTGTGTTGTTGTTAGAAACTTTTTTTTCTACAGAATCTATGCTTTGATGTAACAGCTAAAAACAAACAATAGTAGCTTCAAGTTATAGGTATTAAGTTTTCTCTTAAACATACCCATAATTCTTGAGCATCCTCTTTCTTGGATGAAACTATCAGATGGTGCCCCGTTATGCATAATCTACCTTCTACTGGACCTTCAAAGGGGCTATGTAAAATTACACCGTCTAATTTTGGGGTTTTTATCATTTCGATAAACTCCATTATATAATAATTTTTCCATTACCTTTTATTATTAAACATTATAGCTTGAGAGGTAGACACGGTAGGATCGGAGGTAGGATGTTTTGAATTACAAAAACGTCACTACCAAACAAATACAAATGTCAAACGTCAAATGTTTCTATGATTTGCAGGCAACACACATTACACAATATTTGTATGTTGTGTATTATAACTATAAGATTATCAAAAGATATTGAAACAAAATGAATGAATTTCAAAACGGTTGAAACTATAATAAATAAATATAACTACATAAGTGTCTTGGAGTTTCATAAATTAGCCGTATAATGCAAAGTTGCAAAGTAACGGTTAAATCATAAATGCTGTTCCTCATTTGGATTGATATTTAAATTAATTAGAATTTGTTGGATTTAGTTTACATTTATTTACAAAAAAGTCCTGATTATTATATCAGAGTCGTATATTTTTCGAGCTCCCTCATCAAGTACGAGCGATGACGCCTCAAAAAATAAAAAGTGCTTTGAACGTCATTTTTAAAATCAAACACATTCTAACGAAGAGAGTAGTAAAAATTACAATGAAAAGCTACACCGGAAGTCGTGAAGCTATTTTTAAAAGCAGCAATATATCTGAAAAGAGTAAATATTGATATACGTAGATAAAGAATATAATTATGAATTGAACGTTCTACTTTCGTAGATAAATTGCTACAATTTCTCTATTGATCGAAGCAATATCGTGTGAAATTCATAATAAACACAATGACTATCATTGAAAAGTATAATTATGAGAATGAGAATTTTCCGTTCATAATTCATAAAAAATACGCCAATATCAGAATTATACAAATCATTTCTACATCGGTGACTCTATATTGATTACAATTAAGAACTAATTTCCTGTTGGAAACACCATCCTATCGCAATGTTATCAATATTTCATCAATTTAGAGAAAGGAGACAAAACGTGTTCGTTTCATCAACACTCGGTTAATAGGATTCATTCATTTTTATTGGGAACTGGTTCGGAGCACATGATGCCAACAGCAGAAAATTGAAGTGTGAAATGCGGCGTTGTCAGAGTGTGAACATTTTACGAGCAATATAAACATTTGAAAATTTAAAGAACGAAAAAGAGTCAATAGTTGAGTTTAACAACTTCTTAAGCTAAGTTGATAAGATATGTACCATAAGTATGGTTGTCCCATCCAATATATTATCTGAATCCTGGATATGTTCACTATTTGAGACGTTTGATAGGATCAGATGAATGAATGAATACGGAATGGATCGAAATGTATCAAGGAATTTTCTTTTCTTAATGCAGCCTGGCAACATAGGAATCGAGTGAGATGTATACGCATTGTGTAGATTGTAGCCTTGAATTCAGTTTCATTCATAATTTTGGTTCATTGGAGGGTATGACAAACGTAAACCAAAAGCACCCTGGCGTACGATCTTTGTTTTTATCACTTTAAATAATGTTAAAATGTGGAAAGTGTCCGCGTATTGTTATACCGTCGAATAACAACCAGACACTGTGTATAGTAGTGCATACAAGTTAATGGTGCTTATGTCAAACACACTCCAATTTTATAGAACTAAATAACATGGCTGACGAATTTAAAGTTCGTCTGGAAGAACGACTCAAAATAAAGATTGGTAAGTATTATTTTCTAGTATTTGTATCCTGTTCGGATGAAAGGATAGGGGTGTAAAATAGTTAAAATATTGTGGCTTGCTGGTATTGAAATTTGCGTGGGTGGTAAAAAGGAAGTGGTCACCTTTCCAGGTGTCTCAAGAACTTTAAATTTGGGACCGAAGAGACCTTACAAAATACAGCTAACTTTTAATATACATCTTCGACATTCTAAACTTTTTGTTTTTGTTAGTTTCAATGCAATACTCCCGTGCAATATGAATGTAATACTTATAATAATGACCCAGAAATATATAAGTAAACTTTTTTTATATTCTTTTATAACTTCCTGTGTGTATTAATTTGAAACAATAAATGAAACGTGATATTTGTGGGATTTTTAAATAAGAATCAGTTTCATTCTATTTCATAATAATCTGAAGGGGATGAATTGTGTATACATGTATTCAATGAATAGTTGAATGAAATTGGCTACAACTATTTGTAGCCTGAGTTGTTTTTATTTCTTAGAATTTCTTCCACGCCCTGTATTTTTTTAATAATTATTTATATTTGATTTAAAAAGAAACGTGTTCAATAAATAATTGATTGTTTTAAAGAACATAATTGCTGACAGAACAAATTTTACCTACTTCTTTGTGTGACATATTTAAAAGTATACTAAAGTTCATCAAATGAGTCATATTAAAACTATACCTGCAGTCTTAGGATAAATTATACGGGGGGTATACCAATAATTGTAAATTATTTTGCAGGAGAAGCCAAGAACTTACCTGCAAGAATTCATGGCTCGGCTACACAACGAGACGTATACTGTACGTTGTCTCTGGACCAGGAAGAAATTTTTAGAACATGTACAGTACAAAGTTTGAGGTAAGTTCCACCCTATTTAAAGTTCTATTTTTATAAAAATAAACATAGGAAGTCTATTCTATTTAGAATCCTGTATTAATGAAAAATGAAAGTGTTAGAAACGGCACAGCTTGGTAGGCATATTAAATTTCCTTTTTGTTGGGAAATATTTACGTACACTTTAAAAAGAAAACAAAAATTATATTTTTAAAACAATACAAATGAAACTGCCTGGTAGCTATTAAGTTACGTCACGTTAAAGGACACTAATCAACGGAATCTAGATCCTGTACATAATATTTGACCTTTCGAGTTGTAAAATTTATTAAAAATTATGGCCGGTTATATGTTTTTATGAATGAAATGCTATAAATAGCCATTTTAAATTGTTTTACATTTATTTTTTCTAATCAATGGATATGGATTTTAATGAATATTTGTTAAGACGTAATAGATTTTTATTATAGTCTATTTCAAAATTATTGATAGTTGTATACAGGATGGTTTATAATTAACATAGTTGACTAAGTAACAAGTAAATATATATGAATGGTCGAAACCAGTAAGTTGTATTAAATTATAGTGGTTATTACCAGGAACTATATTTGCAACATAACATGTCCTTCATTCAAGTGAATCACAGTCTTTCATTGCAGAACATGATTTTCGATGATTCAGATGATCATAGAACACATTTTAAGATGTGTGGTGTAGGTGGAGAGGGTTAACCACGATCTAAATCTGTTTTTTGTTAATAAAAATATACAGGATGTTTAATGGAGTAAAAAAGGTCGGAAAGATATAAAACTTTCAAGTATTCTTTGAACGTGTGTTAAATAGAAACAATATATCGTGTTGAATACAGGGTGGGAGTTCTTATAAATGTATTTTAAATACATCGTTAACCGTTAATATGTTTGAATTATGTATTTAGTAGTTTGCTTAAGTAGAAATTAATGTATTGTGCAAATATACTGAACACTCCTCAGCATTGTCATATTATTTATTCTCGGTAAAACCATGTAGGTGACCTAAGGTGACTTTTGGTGGTAAATTCATACCTATGAATTATAAAAATTGCGGTCTGTTTTATGGAATACCATGGAAATATAAAACCACTTACCCACAATTTGTCTTGAGTTATTAGTAATCCATTAGCTCATATGTTCATACACCACCATTAGCACACGCGGGATTGTATTGTTCTTAACGCATGCGCTACGCAACTGCTCGACTACGACTGCGCATCGACAATGGCGGACATCATCACGGGGGAGTGATTAACGCGCGAGAATTGAAATTTTAAATTAAACAAAATTAGCACGAAACAGGTTATAAGATAACATCTCAGATCTCAATTGAATTTGTTATCAAAAGATTTACCGAACGAATTTAGAAAAGGAAAAATTAGTATCCAAGCAAATCTTATTTTTACATCCGGAAAAAACGTATATCTCACACACACCTTCTTCTATTTGTTCCACCAGTCGATAATACATTATTATCATGAACTAAACTATATTCATGATTATGCAAAATTGTTTCCACATTCCTTACTGATGAAAAAAAAGTATCACCCATTTCCGTTTATCAGTTATGCAATAAATTTACATAGCATTTCACATATTTGTTTGTACGATTTTGGAAATTACGAGGGTCGTAATATAATTTAAACTTTATATCTATTCTTTCTTGATTTATTGAACACAATCACAATAAAGCAATACGTACGTGTGACAGATTGATACGTTTTACCCGCGTATCGCTTCTGCACATGCGCATTGGTGATTCTTCTTCTTTTTCAAGTCCCTAATGTCTCTTTTATTTTGGTTTCAGCCCTTTTTTTGGGGAAGAATTCCAGTTCGAGGTACCTCGTAATTTCCGTTTTATCTCGATATACGTGTTAGATCGAGATCGACATTTGAAGCAGGACAAAATTCTCGGCAAAGTAGCCATAAGGAGAGAACAGCTGTCTTCCTATAACAATAAGGACCATTGGTTTCCCGTCAAAGCCGTTGACGCCGATTCCGAAGTGCAAGGAAAAGCCAACATCGAAATAAAATTCGATGCCGAAGCGAACAAAAGAAGATTGCTAGTACAGGTATGTATTTAGGGGTAAATTTTAATAAAAAATTGTATTTATTTTGTTCGTTTTTGTGGTTTCAGATAGTGCGTTGTTTAGATTTAACTTTAAAAAACGGTTCGTGCGATCCGTACGCGTTAGTTTGTGTATCTTATACGAACGGTAAAAGTATTTCGAAAAGAACGAAAGTTCGGAAAAAAACGACCAGTCCTCAATTCGATGACGTGTTCGCGTTTTCAAATTTCGACGGTGGCAAAGACTCTATGTGCGATGGAGACGCGGAAATTTGCGAATTGCACGTATCCATGTGGCACGATACGCCCGGTATAAGCGACGACGTTTTTTTGGGAGAAATCAAAGTACAACTCAAAGGGATGCAACAACAAAATTCCGCGCATCGAAATGCTTGGTAAGTTTTACTTTTACCTTTACCCCTCGTATAGTTTTTCTATAATTACATTTCACCTAGATCCCAATCAAAAGGTTCTCATACTAATTTTTTTTTGTTGAGCAACTCGGAAAAATCGCACGATTAAAAAATTTCTCCGTTGTTCGTATTTCTCTGTCAATAACAGAACAAAAGAGTGAAAATTGAGAGAAACCCATTCATTGTAATACCTACCATGGATAAGTACGAAATATCGATACTAGTGTTTAAAATGGGCAACATGGTTTCAATTTAAAATAAGACTACTTCTATTGTCTTTAATTTTAAATATATAGGTAGTTTAATTATTATTTTTGGATTGTACCAAGGTTGATGCAGTTACGTTACATATTTACATTTATAGGCCAGGAAGATTCTGTAAGAAATAACAGTTTTTAAAAGTTTTATATTAAAATCGATATAATTTTCCTGGACTATAAGTGACACTACTTACTGCACAATTGACAATAAAATTATTAATTAATGAATTATTAATGAGCGGTTCTTAAGTTGGAACAATAATTGTCCCGTCTCGCCCCTCTCGGTAAATAAATCTTGGGCGTAGCGGAGGTGGACGCGTGCATACAAATTAACCACTAATTGTTTCCAACATTTTTTTTTTTTGATGATTTCAAAAAGCGCGCCCAGACAATAACGTAGTACATGTTTAAAATGTCTTTTTTATCGCTTTTGTTGTCGCATTATAAGTAAATAGCATCAAAACGTGACCTTTATTTGTAATTTTTCGCTCATAAAATTAAACATGAATAAATAAATGATAAATTATTGATGCGGTCCATCACTGAATAACATCCATTGTTTGCTATCATTGTGTTAATTATAATAACTTCGAGACTGCATTTAATTGTTGTTAGTTTTATTCAACCATTTTGTTGTTTCAAAATAAAAAGTTTTTACGTTACAGTAACAGGCCCACCTCTAAAATATATTAGAGGTGTCTAATAGTCATCGTTATTTTTTAAATTAATTCTTAATAAATACGTTGAAATAAATGCAACCGTAAGAAAAATAAATATTTATATTTGTTTTACGAGGGCTGTTGAAATCATTTCAAATAAAAATCAGTTATGTAGCATATTATTGACGAATGAGTGGCTGCACTATCGTTAGGGTTTAGCAACGAAAAAGAAGAACCTGAGTGACAGCTCCCTTTTCCCTCGGTTTTTATTTAGATTTTAGATATAACCTACAAACAGCATGTAGTTTTTGTACAAATTATAATAGTAAATTAATATAGTTTATGTTAGTTTCCAGTGTTAAATATTCCCTGGATTACACAATATAACAAGTTATTTATTGTTTGAATTATACGAGGGATGATGGATAAATTATCTACATAAAGGAATGTATTAAATAAGGATTTTGGTTTACAGGTACTATCTTCAGCCTCGTTCGGCTAAAAATCGGCCGTTTTTAACACACTCGACCCCGCCTGGAACGAGATTATCGAGTGACAATACTTTAGGTTCTTTAAGGCTTCAAATACAATACACGGAAGACAGAGTGTTTCCGGCAAAGGTGTACGACGGCTTAAAAAATATTCTTTTAGACAGTACAAATATACAAGTGAGTTTGATATTGAAAAAAAATATATTTAAAATTTTAATTCGTCGAATTTTCCAGCCAATTACAGCTACTTCAGTATACCTTTTGGGGGAGATAATAAATAAGATGGACATAGCTCAGCCTTTGGTGCGAATATTTTTACATTACGATAGAATAGTACCCATGATAAAAGCGTTAGCTAACGTCGAAATATCAAATGTAACGTACGTATTTTTTACAAGAACTCTGAGTGAAAAAAAAATTGTGATTTTAAATAATTTCAGGGATCCCACGACGATTTTTCGAGGTAATACTCTCGTATCGAAAATGATGGACGAAGCGATGCGTCTTATCGGCTTACAGTACCTGCACAAAACCTTACGACCAACTCTAGAGCTTATTTTTAACGAAAGAAAACCTTGCGAGATCGATCAGACGCGCGTTAGGGACGCCACGACGGTCGCAGCTAATCTAGCCAACTTGAAGGTAAGTTAAATCGTTTAGGAAATTTGTTTGGTGACGTTTTTTCTTTTGTTCTAGTGTTATATACAAAAAATTTTCGAAGCAATAACGCAAAGCGCCGTCCACTGCCCTGCGTTGATGTGCCAGATTTTTTACAATTTGAAAGAATGCGCCATGAAGCAATTTCCGGAAAATAAAGGAGTGCGCTATTCAGTCATATCCGGTTTTATATTTTTAAGGTTTTTCGCTCCGGCTATACTAGGACCGAAATTATTCGATCTCACCACTCAACCTTTGGATTGTCAAACGAATCGAACGTTAACATTAATATCCAAGACCATACAATCGTTGGGTAATTTAGTGAGTTGTAGGTCGACGCAACAAGTTTGTAAAGAAGAATACATGGAAGGATTGTACAAGGAATTTTATACGGACACGCACATGACGGCAGTCAGACAATTTCTGGAAATCATCTCGGCTAATACTTCTAGTCAACAAGTCATCGAAAACGATTTACCTGTGATGCTGAAAGAAGGGTGAGTAAACATAATATTTATATCCTTTTTTATCTACGTCACTGTTAAGCGAACGTTTCTTAAAAGCATGGGCGGGTTAGGAGTTTATTAAAAAGAAATTAATTTAAATTATATGGTGTAGAAGTGTGAAATATTTATATCCTTTTTTGTACGTCACTGTTGCGCGAACGTTTCTAGAAAGCATAGGCGGGTTAGGCGTTTATTCTTAAGAAATTTACTTAAATTATATGTGTAGAAGTGTAAACTGTTTATATCCTTTTATATCTACGTCACTGTTGCGCGAACGTTTCTTAAAAGCATGGGCGGGTTAGGAGTTTATTAAAAAGAAATTAATTTAAATTATATGGTGTAGAAGTGTGAAATATTTATATCCTTTTTTATCTACGTCACTGTTCCGCGAACGTTTCTAAAAAGCATGGGCGGGTTAGGCGTTTATTCCTAAGAAATTAATTTAAATTATATTGTGTATAAGTGTGAAATGTTTATATCCTTTTTTGTACGTCACTGTTGCGCGAACGTTTCTAGAAAGCATAGGCGGGTTAGGCGTTTATTAAAAAGAAGTTAATTTAAATTATATGGTGTAGAAGTGTGAAATATTTATATCCTTTTTTGTACGTCACTGTTGCGCGAAAGTTTCTAAAAAGCATGGGCGGGTTAGGCGTTTATTCCAAAGAAACTAATTTGAATTATATGGTGTAGAAGTGTAAAATGTTTGTATCCTTTTTTTCTACGTCACTGTTGCGCGAACGTATCTAAAAAGCATGGGCGGGTTAGGCGTTTATTAAAAAGAAATTAATTTAAATTATATGGTGTAGAAGTGTAAAATAATGTCTTTAATTTATTAAAAATGATATGATTTTTCGAAAATTGAATATATCCCAGGTATCCCTTTGTTAATGTAGCTTTAAATGGGAGAAAAAATTTTTTAATCTGTCAAATATTTTTTGAGTTAACCCGTTACAAACCAACTTATCTTTTCTCTAATATTAGTGTGGATGATACTATTTTATTATCTCGAAAAGTTGCATTATGGAAATTTAAATTTATAAATTTTTTTATATTCGAGAAAAATTATTGATAACTTATTGTTTTGTTTTTGCTGCAGACTGATAACGAGGTATGAATTATTGTGTATATTTGGTTGCCTATATAAAAACATATTTCATCAATGAAGATATTAAACGAAATCTCTTTCAGGCTGATGATAAAAAGGGCCCAAGGTAGGAAACGGTTCGGTAGGAAGAATTTCAAACAAAGATATTTCAAACTAACCACCCACGATCTCAGTTATTCGAAAAGTAGAGGTAAAGAAGCTCTATGTCGAATCCCCTTAACGAACATCCTGGCGGTGGAAAGACTAGCCGAAACGTCGTTCAAAATGAAAAATATGTTTCAAATCGTCCAGCCCGAACGGGCGTTGTACGTACAAGCTACCAATTGCGTGGAGGAAAAGGAATGGGTCGATCTACTGACCAAGATCTGTCAAACGAACGCGAATCGATTGAAAAAGTACCACCCTTCGGCGTTCATCAACAGCCAATGGTTATGGTGAGTTTATTATTAATAGTGATGAGCAAATGCAAGACCAAGACCCGGTTAGTCTTGGTCTTGGTCATGCAGGGTCCAGTCTTGGTCTTGGTCTTGCAGCCTGAAGCTAGTCTTGGTCTTGGTCTTGCAGCTTGAAGCTAGTCTTGGTCTTGGTCTTGCAGGGTCCAGTCTTGGTCTTGGTCTTGCAGCCTGAAGCTAGTCTTGGTCTTGGTCTTGCAGGGTCCAGTCTTGGTCTTGGTCTTGCAGCCTGAAGCTAGTCTTGGTCTTGGTCTTGCAGGGTCCAGTCTTGGTCTTGGTCTTGCAGCCTGAAGCTAGTCTTGGTCTTGGAGGGTCCAGTCTTGGTCTTGGTCTTGCAGCCTGAAGCTAGTCTTGGTCTTGGTCTTGCAGGGTCCAGTCTTGGTCTTGGTCTTGCAGCCTGAAGCTAGTCTTGGTCTTGGAGGGTCCAGTCTTGGTATTGGTCTTGCAGCCTGAAGCTAGTCTTAGTCTTGCATTTTCTGCAAGACCAAGACCGCAAGACCAAGACCAGTCTCGCTCATCACTAATTATTAATTTTTTTGGGTGAATTTTAATATTTAAATTACAGCTGTAAATCGCCGAACGAATTGGCGCCTGGATGCAGTGAAGTTTCTCGATCGGACAGCAACTATCGAATGAATTTGGATCCGGAAAGGGATCTGCAACGCGTGCACTCTTTGGTGATATCCCACATGGAAACGTTGGAGGCTTTTATTGGAATTTGCGTGGCGAAACGGGGAGGAGATAGCGAAGCAGCTACTATTTGCGACATCTTACGGAAGTTGAGAGAAGTTGTGTATCAAATCGAACAAAAACATCGATTGTACAAAAGAACCATGGACAGGAATACTAAATATGGCAGTTTGTAAGTTTTATTTTTTTAATAATGTTTCTTTAAATTAATATTTTTTTTGTTTATTACAGAGCGGCACCTATTGGCGATGACAATTACTTACTGGCTTCTCGGTTAAATGTAGATCCTTCAATTTTAAGGCGATGCGCTTCTAGCGATCCCAATTCTTGCCCCTGACGTATCTAAATTAGTTGAAAAAAAATTAACCAAAGAATTACTTTTTGTTCTTGATAAGAACGGTGGCATTTTGAGTTTTAAACTTTTTTTTTTTTTTAATCAAGGGTCGTTGAGGGAAAAGGGTGCTGAAATTCGTGCCTTCTTTTATTTTTCGAGTTTAATCCTCTAAATGGTACTTTTTTGCGTGTAATTCTGTTATGAATAAATTTAAAAAGCGAGTGTAATGGAAGGCAATGTACAAGCTGTGTCTCGACAAGCTTAAACTATTTATACAACAAAAAGTATTAAAACTATAAGTAATAATGAGGTATGCAATTAAACAGGCATTAATGTATGTTTGGTTGCATACCTTTCGGACAGATGTCAGATTTATAAATCTATAGATCTATGATTGACATTTCTGTAAATGGAGGAGTTCAGTCTGAGGTCAGTGTGGCCAACAAAAGGTGATTTTTTCTGACAAGAATGACAGTTAAGATCTACTGTTTAAAACATAAGATTTTTATCAGTGCGAACATCTATTTTGCTTTATTAAAATAATGAATACATCACCGAAGCGTATATTTTGACTTTTTAGCTGAATAATCAACAAATCGAAGGCCAATAATTCTAGGAACTTCTGGCAAGTCACCATTTCATTTATGTTATCCAGTCACTAGTTATGTCAAATGTCAGTTATCAATTTTCGGTTAGATTTTTGTAGCATTTCCAATTAGCTGTATCTCTATTCTTCTTATTACTTTTTTTTACTGACATTTGACAGAACTAGTGACTGAATAACAGAAATGAAATGGTGACATGCCAAAAGTTCCTAGAATTATTGGCCACCGATATGTTGAGTATTCAGCTAAAACGTCATTCATTATATTTTGAATAGTAGACCTCAACTGTCATTCCTGTCACAAAAAAAACACTTTTTATTAACCACACTGACCTTGAACTGAACTCTATGGAAAACCTTTTGACTTGTGATCCATACTTACCAATTTTCCTAAATATCTTGTAGATGTTTCTAATATACAGGGTTTTCCAAAAAAATAAACCATTTTAAAGAAACTTTGGAGTGTAAAGGTAGTGTAAGCTAGTCATGGCACAGTCTGTATAGGTTGATGTTTTAAAATGTAAAGAAGATTCTCAATTTAAAGACTGCTCTATAAGGTTTATTAAATAAGATAAGGCTAAAGATATCGGTGAATAAACGGAAAAAATTAAAACGGTTGTGGATTGAATGAACGTTTGAAACGATTTTTTTTTTCAAAAAAAATTTTAATTTGAATAACTCATCGGATATTTCTGATCCATATATCCGCATTCCAAGTTTAAATTTTTTAAATTCAATTATTTAAAAAACGTTTTAAACGTTTAACAAATTCTTTTGTTATTTACATTTATATCGATCTTGTTATCTGTTTTATAATACGAGGGATAATCGAAAATCCATTTTTAGCAGCTTTTCGATGTACCTATGGTTGAATATGTACAGTTTGTCCCGATTTCGGGTCGAATTAGTTAGTTTTAGTCGTCTAGACAATCATTACCCTCAATACTAGCTTGTAAAAGTTAAACTATCGAGGAATAAGAAAGAAGAATTTCTTGTTAATATATTTTATTTATTTTTTTTTGTAAAAGTCCTCGTTAGTGGTTTGCGGAGTACAAAGTAGGGCGCGTCAGGGTAAAACAAGCAATATGGGGGAAGAAAAAATTACTATACAATAGTATCGAATGATATTTTATCTTAGGCTTGAACACGGGGTGTTTAAAAAAAAGTGGTTTAATATATAATACAATTTTAAATAATAATAGATACTTTGTATATATAAATATATTTAGAAGGATATATTTTGTACATTTTTGCACCTGTCAGTTTAGGTAAAGTTGCGTCACGTCCGGTGATTTTAAATGACACCCCGTATCTTCCATTTTATTAGGTTCGTTTGGCTTCCTTTACGACCTAAGTCACAATACACATTTTTCCCAGAAACCATAGAAAAAGTATGATAAATTGGCAACGATGTGTACCAGTGTCCTGGGTTGTAATTTTTTAAAGTCTTTTAGGTGTTGGATTGGAAAACGGCCTAACTTTAACTTTTCCAATTAAATACCTTGTCGTTTTTAGTGTCTCTAAATAAAATTTTGAGTATTCGAAAGTTTAAAATTCAATTCGTTGAAAATCCCATTAAAAATATTTAGAGGCATTTGCATTTTGAATATATACATTACAAATTGCGAAAAAGCTTATGGAACCATGCAATTTACACAAGTACAACAAGGAAAATGAGAGAAAACAGCTTGAAAGAGAGAGAAAGCCTTGGGAAATAAGTATACACCCTCGCTGACCACGCCTAATTATCCTTTCTATTTTTTTCATATTTTCCTTGTCGTACTTGTGTAAATTGCATGGTTCGATAAGCTTTTTCGCAATCTGTATATTGTTACCTACTGTATAGTGTAGATTTTTTTTTCAATTAAGAAGCATTTTGAAATGGAATTTATTCACACTTTGCTGTCAATCTATATTTTAAAAATTTCATTTTTTAAAATTGTACTACCTACACTTTCCCACTCGTTAACTATTTGGCAACATTATAGACCAATTATACAGGGTGTTTCAAAAAAAAAGGTAACACCGTCTCTAGGATAGGTAAAAAACTGAAAAATAATTGGGGTTTGCTTAGTAAAATTTTTTTCTAACGCCATCCGTTTTCAAGATAAAGGGCGTTGAAGAAAATAAAAAATTACACATTTCTTACGATTTTGCCGAAACTACTGGCACCATTGCAATGAAATTTTATACGAATATGTTTTGGAAGCTGATATATCCCATGAATTTGTTTTTATAACTAACTCTCATAGAGGGCGCTAGTTACACGATTCATACAACGTATTATTACAATCAATCAATAAATGTCAATTTTACATGGCAAACTTAGAGAAAAGCGAACTTTATCATTATTTTATACCAGGAGCGGTTATTACTTCATAATTTTCAAATCAAAATATTCCGAAAACGGTACATAATATCGAGTTTTACCAAGAGTACCTTTTTGGTGTAAAATATTAAACGATGTTTATGTTCACTTGGAGTTTTGACTAATAATTCTACCCTTAAAAAAGTTGTGTTGAATAATACGTTGTATGAATCGTGTAACTAGCGCCCTCTATGAGAGTTAGATATAAAAACAAATTCATGGGATATATCAGCTTCCAAAACATATTCGTATAAAATTTCATTGCAATGGTGCCAGTAGTTTCGGCAAAATCGTAAGAAATGTGTAATTTTTCATTTTCTTCAACGCCCTTTATCTTGAAAACGGATGGCGTTAGAAAAAAATTTTACTAAGCAAACCCCAATTATTTTTCAGTTTTTTACCTATCCTAGAGACGGTGTTACACCTTTTTTTGAAACACCCTGTATACATATTGAGTATAATAGGGTGACAGTCTAAAAAAACACCTCAATGTTCCACAAATTGTAACTTTGGAGTCGGCAGTATAAGAAAATTTGTTATATTTTTGTGGTAGCGTGTTAAGGACTTTTTTTTTTGAAATATTGTACATTAATTCCTTATTGCACTATTCGGTTTCTTGAGAGTTTACGTAGAAATAGCTCAAAACTTACTAATTAATAAAATATTAGATTTTTTTCATCGATGTATATTTAAACGATTTAATTTGAATGTTTTTCCAAGCCTTGTATATGTTTCAAAATATTTGTAAAATAGATCGTAATATTTTTAATGAAACAAAAGTTCTTGCTTAATAAAGAACCGTTTTTATGTGTATGTATAATTTTTATGGAATATTATGTATATTGCACTGATTTTATAGATTTTTTTTATTTAATATAATTGTTTTGTTCTTTCCGATTAACTTATTAACTTTTTTTTTGTAAATTTTTGTGTAATATTAATGTTGTTTTTTAAAAACAAAGTTTCAATAAATATTTTCAAAAGCACACGTTATTTTAATTCAAAAAAAAGTTACCTACCTTTATAAAAATATTCATTATATTGTTAATAACAGAAATAAGCTTTAAAAAAAAAAACACTTGCACCAATAAACAAACAGAACATCACAGAAAAATAAGAATAAAAGAAAAATATATACCTTGAAATTAAAATTTAAACGATTAAAGCATTTCTTCATCATCTGATTTTATAATAGTGGGATCGTTATCAGGATTTGAAAACAAATCCTCTACCGGTTTCAATTTGGGTTTTTGTAAAATTGCCACGTCTCCTCTACCATTATTAAAACCAGTTGTATCACTACAATCAACATCTGGAAACCTACAATACAATATTATAGATAAAATTTCAATATTTTTAACTGCTTACCCTTTAAATTGTGCAAATTCTCCAATAAAGCAAGTTTTTTCATCGGTTTCAATGACCAATCCAAATTCCATACACTCTCTTATCGACATTTCCATTTTTGTAGTACAACCATCAAAAATTTTCACACCGATATCACAATGATGAACATCTGAATTTTTTAAGGTTAAAGATGATCCTGAATTTCCAATAATAGCAGTCGAAAATCCGCTAATCTCGCAATTATCTAATTCTAATTGAGCACCTTTTAAAACTATAATTCCTTGATATATGGATGAATTGCCTCTTCCGATTATTTTACAATCTTTTAAAATGCACTTGCCTTGTCTGACGAGTATCGCACACTGTGCTTTTTTGGCATCTATAGTTAAATTCATCAGATTAACTTCATCTCCTTTAAAATCTAGCATTACATCTTCAGTATCTGTTGTAATTACCACTTTATCTTTAGCTCCGATTCCTTTTAATGTTCCTCCTTTTTCTAAAGCACCTGTAGTTAGAATCTTGTGACTACTTTCATTTAGGATATAAACGTCTCTTGGATTCGCTGTTTCTAATTTTGCTGCCAAGTTGGTAGAAAATCTTAAATTTTCATTTGGATACAAAGATTGGACTTCATTCAAGTATTTAATATGTTGCTCGGCAGTTCCTTGATCAAATATCAGCCATATTTGTGAATTTGTGTTTTTAGAAATCTGATCCAATTGGGAAAACCTTTCTATAATTATGTCTCGAAATAATGAATTTTCGGCAATCTCAATATCTGTACGAATTTCTAGTAAGCGCACATGTATTTCCAACAAACTTCTTGTTCTCTTTTGAGAATTGTCTGAAAATTCATTAAAATATTTATTACAATTATTTAATAAATAAAATAATATTAATTACCTTTATTATATTCTCCATGTTCTTCTTCTTTGCTTAATTGTTCTTCTAGCAGCTCTCTCTTGTTTTGTAATCTTCTAGCTTCTGTAAGTAAACAATGAATATGTTCAGCAACAGCTCGAGGAATATTGCCATTTTTTAAATCATAATAGAACCTCAATCTACTTTCTAAATGGGCTTCCCTCCAGTCAATAGAATCATCTTCATCTCTATCCCATGGCATATATAAATATAAATAAAAGAATCTCAACATGTCCATGGAATTAGCTGTTTCCATTAAATCTAAAGCAACGGTTTTATCTTGTTCTTCAGTAGGCCAAAGTTGAATTAAAGGTACCCAATTCTTTTCTGGAATATTAATGTCGTCTTGAATAGCTAAAACTCTTACTAAAGCTTTCAAGTCTTTAGAATTTGTAGTAAGAATTATAACGAGAACCATAGATGGAAAAGGTATATTTAATTCTTCACATTTTAGTCTGGGTATCTTCCAAATTGCCTGCCATCCTATTTTATCCACTGCTAGTTCAATAAAAAAGCCCCATTGCTTCTTTAATTGAGAGGACGGTAGAATATCATAAGTTGTTAATACTTCATTGAAGTCTGTAAAACGTTGTTGGAAACTTTTATCAAATGTAATTACAGAAGCCATTTATAATTTTCCTTTTCAGTTTTCACTCTCAAATTTTTAAACGTTAACTTTTGAATTTGGCATTAGAAGACGTCAAAGTCAAATGTCTCCTTTCTGTTTCTTCTTTTTTTTCATATTTAAATTATGTTCCATGCTATGTTCCACAAATATTGAAGTTTAATACTTATGTGTTCTATGTATATCTTTGGTTCATTGGGTGTCCATTTGACTTTTAAAATCGTAAAACGTCACGATTTATTCATCATGTGGAATTTATCAATTTCGTCACAGTAATTTATTCACAGCACAATTTATTGGACTTTGAATTGTTTCAATTACGTATCGAATACCTTCTACCAGTTCTATCTAAAAAAACTCTCTTGTGTTTCGTCACTCGTAACGAACAGTTCAAGGTGTCACTCACTTTTCACGCTCAGCTGTCTGATGCTTGTCTAAAATTTCTTTTATGTAAAAACTTTAGTACTAGAATAACAATGAAAATTTGGACAAGTGAACACACTTTCAAGTAGGAATATTGTTCCTTAACTTGAACGCTGTTTTATTTTAATTGTTTTTGTTGTTTTAGCCACCCTTGGGAAATGGTTGCAACTGCAGCTTGGAGAAAATATCCGAACCCCCATAATACAGCTGTTATAGGTACTGATGTCGTTGAGAGGAAGGTGGTTGATGGAGTATTACATACACATAGATTAGTTAGTTCTATTTGGTATTTTCCTAAATGGGCACAAGCAGTAAGTACTTATCCCTATAAGTAATATTTGTATATGTAAATGTAGCAGAAGGAGTGGTATTTTGATTTATTTTAGAAACTATTTAAACATTTCAGTATATACTTTCTTAATCGGATACATACCATTTTAATGGAATGTACCTATGACCTTGAAAACCATAACATATGACAATGGAATATGCATTATTATATATTTCCTTTATCAATGATTTACAAAAGAATTTATCTATCATTCACTAGATATTGATTATTGAATGTTTTTCCAAATACATTTTTCTAATGGTATGAAATATATTATTTACTTAATTATTGATGAATACTGTAATGGTAGTTTTTCTTTGAAATGATTGAAATCGAACCTTAAAACATAGTCAGTGGGTGTAATGAATAAATATAAATGGCTCAATAATTTAACAAATAATTTCAAAATTGACAAGCATATAGTTTATTCTGGCAGGACATCAAAAAATATGTCTAATGTTAACCTTTGTGCATTTCTATCTGTTAAGTAACACCATGTGTCTGCAATTTAAAAAAAACCAATAGTTATAGTTGCCAAATGAAATTTGAATGATAGTTTAAAAAAAAACAAGTAATATGTAGATAAATTCAGTAAGAGTATTAAAAATTAGCTGTTTTTTGCAGCTCATAGGCTCAGCGAAGATCTGCTACGCCAGTGAACAGTCCGAAGTAAACCCATCTTTACGTTTTATGGTATTAAAAACTATTAATCTTACATTTTGTCGACACATTGCTGTAAACGAAACCCTCAAATACGTCCCTCATCCTTCAGACGCATCAAAAACTCTTCTAAAACAAGAAGCAGTAGTAACAGTTAAAGGTGTACCACTCACAAACTATATGGAAGATATATTGACTACAAAGATATCTAACAATGCTGGAAAGGGAAGACAGGCGATGGAATGGGTCATAAATAAATTGAATGATGAAGTGAAGGACCTAACTAGGAGTACGGATGAAATTTTTAGCCAAACCAAACGGTCGCTGGATGATATAGCGAGCAGTGCGAAAAAGTCGATGGGGGATATCTCTCAGAAAGCAAAAAAGAGTCTAGACGATATACAGACCATGACACTTAGCTAATTTTTTGTCTATTATTTATTTTTGATAATTAGCAAATTATTTTCTATTGCTTCGAGAGGAAACCACTATTCCTTGATTGTAAAATGGAACAAAGGTAAAACAACTGTAATATACAGGTTGGAAAATTTCTGTTATACTACACTAGCACCTTCAAAATATTTAAAGTTGAAAGTATTTCCCACATATAGTAATTCCATTCATCATTGAACATAATTTTCCTGCTTGTATTAGTGAAATGTGACGTTTACAAAAAAAATAGCAATAAAAAAGTGTTTTATTATCGAGATTGGTTTCCTCTTACGACTCGGCACAAATTTAAAAAAAATCTCATTATTTTTCCACTTACATTACCATAATCTTGAGGAAGAAGAAATTTTGTGTAGCTGCTTGGTTTACTTTGATCGAAGGATCATGTCTCACTTATTAGCATTTATCAAATAATTGTATTAAAACAAATCACCATTTAGGTTCATGGTGCAGTAGAGTAATTTTAAATTGGATGTATGGAATATTGAATTTATCAATTTGGTGATTTTATTTCAACTCTTGTGAATCTACAGCACTTTCTGCTTCCAATGCATATTGAAATAATGCAAAAAAAAAACACTTTTTTGCAAGATTGTAAATAAATTAATTAAAGTACTTCATGCAATTGATTGGACATTCCTTTTCATGAATGTTTTTTACAGACTACCTTGTGTTTATTGTTGAATAAAAATATAAATAACTACTTCTTGGCTTATTTGGAAGATTACCAATCCAATTTTCCTGATTATGTATCCATTCATTGCCACTATTTGTGAAATTTGTGGTATTTATTGATGTATATGGCGTGGTCTAGCATTGAATTATTTATACTATTAATAATTATTTATACTATTTCTCATGTTCAAAATTGTTTATAATCACATCTTTGACATAATGTCAATTGTCACGTTGAATAGAACTACCAACTACGGAATGTGCTATTGAACTACTCTGGAATGTACATGACATTTGACGTATATGTCAGTATGATGTCATATTTATATTTGTGGTTTGTATATATCATGTTTCCCTGATGGTATACTTTTTTAAATGGATATAAACATTTTAAATTTAAATACTCCTTTAATTAAAAATAGCACAAAATCAATGTAGTTTACCGCCAAAGTATAAAGTGTTTAGAGGCTTCCATTTTGTAAAAAATTTAAAATCCTATGCATAAGATAATATGTAAATAAGTAACAATGGTCTGCATTCAAGTTCAAATTGGTCTAAAAGCTTTCCTTTTATCTTCCGTTTTGGTAGGACTAATTGGATTTTCACAAATATACTATAATGTCAGTAATATCTGGATTAACGGAATGGTGTTTTCTGCTGCAGCTGCAACACTTATCATAATAATTAAAGTATTTTTTAGAAGATATTTTCCATTTCAGGTAAAATCTAAACAATATTTTAAAGTAAAATGAAATATCATAGACTTGAGATATAAATTTTGAATGTATCTTATATGTTGGACATTAATATCTATATTAATTGGGATGTAATTTTATTTTTAGATTGCTGTTAGAGCAAGCTTCTTAGGGTATGTATTTGCCTTAGGAATCTTCGTAAGGCTAGTTGCCCCGCCTTATATTCAAATTTTTGGAGGCTATATGTGTGTAATGGCATTCTTCCACTTTAGCGAATTCATTGCTATTGGCATAGTTCAGCCAAAATTTGTATCTACTGATTCCTTTGTCCTGAACCATAGTCCTCAATATATAGCAGCTGCTATTGCTTCTTGGCTTGAGTTCACTGTTCAATGTTATTTTTTTCCTGGTAAGTAATCCATATAAGACAAGTACAAGCTTAATCTTTTATTTTTTACAGGATTGAAAGAAATCTATTGGTTATCGAACATTGGTTTGGCTATTTGCATTTTAGGAGAGTTATTACGAAAAACTGCTATGTTGACTGCTGGTTCTAACTTCAATCATTTAGTTCTATGTGAAAAGTTTAGTAACCATACGCTAGTTACACATGGAGTTTATAGTTGGTTTAGGCATCCTAGTTATGTAGGATGGTTTTATTGGTCCATTGGCACCCAGGTTTGTACTTGTTTAATTTCAAAAAACTGTTGATAACTGTATAATTTTTTAGATTTTACTTTTGAATCCACTTTGTGTACCCGCTTATGCTTTGGCAAGCTGGCTGTTTTTCAAAACAAGAATAGAAATTGAAGAAATCACGCTGTTGAATTTCTTTGGCCAAAATTACTGTGATTACCAAGAAAAAGTCGGAACTGGCATACCTTTTATAAAAGGGTATAGAATATAGTCCGTAATTATTCTCAGTGATATGGAAGATTCGTGTTAAGGCAGGTATTTCTTAACAATTATTAATTTATAATAAAAAAAATTATATGCCAGGCTGCGAAATGAAAATTTGATTTAAAGTATAACCGAAAGTTTTAAAATTTTAAAGATTCAGTAATAAGAAGAGATAATGGAAGGTTTGTTGAATTTAAATTGAGATGGTGGCTCTAAATGTTTCGTGATCTCATACAAAATCATCTTTCTCGATAACATATTCTATAATTCAATGTAATATTTTGATTTTACTCTTTTTTTTTATCTAAATGTTTTTAATTTATAAATTTTGTAACTATTGAAAGACTATTTAGTTATACAGACTGTCCCATAATGAATTGTAAACAGTGGTAAATTAACGAACAACTATTTACTGGTATATTTTTCACAAATACAAGATTTAGCTATACATAAGTTAATCGATTTCACCATTATAAATGAGTTTTTACTTTTAATTGCGGAAAAAGCTAGTTTTACCACTGCAGAATGTACAGGACGTCATTTACATTAGATTTTACAAAATACTAATATATTTTTGTATCTGTGTGAACAAATTTTTGTCTATCTAGTCTATATTGTTTTTTTTTTAATTAAATTTCATCAAATTCTTCTTTTGACGTTATTTTTTGTATTTTTATGGGACCCATTATTTCCTAAAATGAATTATTTTTTTTCTGCTAACTTGCTAATATCTTAAGAAGGTTCTGGTCCCCAATCTCTTGAATGGTATTATATTTTTATTGGTGTAGGTACTTTGAAATAAATAAAACATTTTTTTAATAATATATTTAGCACATTAGAGAACATATATTTACAAGTATTCACCTATAATAATAGTTGTGCTAGAACATATAAAAATTTTGAGCTAAATTGGCCCATTTTCCACAACATTCTTTTATTTAAATTTTTGTCTATTCGACCCTTCCCTATTATTGAAACTACCTGTCATTTGAGCCTTATTTAGCTTTACCAAATATCACCAATCTTAACATACAGGGTGTTAAGTTTAACAAGTAATAAATAAATCATGTTGTGTAATAACAATTTTTTTTTTTTGTATGTGGTTTATTTATTTTTTGAACATCCTGTATATTATTTACGAAATAGGACGGTTAATGAAGCAGGACGGTGCGTGTGCATTTAGCGTGTACTATAATACTTTGACAAGTAAAAAATGTAAATAGAACTTGTAGTAGGTATGCAACTCTTTATACAACCTTGTTGGTATGGTAACATACAGTGATTTAAGAAATTACGAACTTTTTTGTTTCTTGAATAAATATAAGTGCTATAAATACTAGTTTCATCTAATTTTCAACAAAACTGGCAAAATATCTTTTTTTTTCATCGTGAAGCCTAAAATCTTATTCTAGTTCATTCTAAACTATAAAAAAAATTGATAATTCTTTTTTCCTTTAAATATATATTAACATTTTAACTTGGAAGTGTATTTAAGCTTGTAAGTAAATATATTTGGTTGTTAAATGGAAAATAGTTCGAATTTTCACTATTTTAATAATTTTCAGTATATTTAAGAGAAAAAAATTATCTACTTTTTATTGAAACAGTGTACTAAGCATGCTACTAAATTATGTTCTACAACACGTAATAGACTTTCAAAAATTCACAATATTATCAATGTTACGAGGGGGAGTCCAAATTTTATTACTTTCTTTTTCTAGTCATTGAAATGATGGTGTAAGATTCTTTATAAGAAAAATTGAAAAGAAAACTACAAATTTTGTTAAAATTATCAACGTTTATGAATATTATATATTGCCGTTTTTTTTTGTACTTTTAATACAATTTGACATCAGTGGCGCGTGCAAAAACAATTTATTTATTTATATTTAGACATTAATTTATTTTGCTCCGGTTTTATCCTGTTACCAACAATTTTTTCTACATCACCGAAAACATTAAATTTCAAATACCTTCAAGTTCATCCCAAGACTCTGCTAAAAAAATTCGGATAAAACGGCCTACCATGTGGCCTCGTCAACTGCCTTTGTCTATTCGGTTTTGGATGATCTCCGTTATCTTCAGCATCGTCGTTATTTTCGTCCGCTAAAGCGTCTTTCTTTATAATTTTTTCTTTTTGTTCTGCACGTTCTGTTGATAAATTCTTCTTATCTTCGCCTTGTAATAATTTCGGTAGCAGCTGTTTTTTCAAAATATCTTTACCGATAATTTCGCTATCGTTATTTTTCGTTATATTTTTGTTCAACAAATTAATATTCGGATCGATTTTAGTTTCGTTTTCCAACACCAGCTCGTCTATATCCATCAACTCGAGTTTATTTCCATCCACGCTTTTAGTTTCTTCGTCTGCCATCATTGACAGTTCCTTTCGAAAAGTTCTGTTCAAATGCGGGGATTTGTCGTGAATTATCGGAAATATTTCGATTTCTTTATTCAAGTCCATTTCTTCCATGCTTTCTTTGTTCTCCTTTTCGTGGTCCCAGTTTATTTTCGTTTCTATACTTTCTTCTTTCGATAAGTTCGTTTCAATTTCTTTCTCTACTTCTTCTTTTATAGGAAGTATCTCCACTTGTTTATTCAGATCCAATTCTTCTTTGCTTTCTTCTTCTTTATTCACGGTTACGGCTCTTTTAATATTCTTATCAACTGCAATTATTTCTTCCGATATCTTCTGGGTGTTCTTTTTCTTCGGATCGGAGTTTTTATAGATCTCTTTTTTAGACGATGGTTTTGTTTTCGCGTCCACGGGTGTTTTCGTGTTCTTTTCATCTAATTGTTGAAGTTTGGTCGATGGTTTTAAAGTTTTTACTTCCGAGTTTGAAGTTTCTTGCGTTTTTGGATCTGATGTGTCGTTCAATTCGATTATATCAAACATAGTACCTGTAAAATTAAATCCCTCATAAAAAATACATCGTACGTCCATGATTAACTTACCATTTTCTATGATACTGAACAGCTGTCCTTGGCTAATGGCACTGGGGTACTCGATATCCTTTTCGTCAATATTAATGGTAGTGGCTATGCTACCAATAGTTGTAGACGTTTGTGCAGTTTCGATTATTGGATTGACATGTTCTGTTGTAACAGGCGTTGAAGAGGTAGTGCTGGTCTTAGCGATAGTTTTAACAGATGTTATACTTGTAGTTAAAATATTGGAGGTCAATTCTGTTGGATCTAATGTTGATGTTACTTGTGTATCATAATTTGTCTCCCCTGGAAAAGTTGGTGTAATTTTTTCGGTACTTTCTGTGGAAGAAGCGCACAAAGTGTCTTCCGTTTCTCTTCTATGTCTTGTCGGCGTTCCGTAGTCGCCATCTATGGTGTTAGAAGTCCAAATCTTCGTTATTTTGCTGTCACTTTGAGTGTACGAAACAGTAGGCGTTGTTATAGATGATTTGGTTGATTTGTCTTCGAAATCTTCTTTAGAAATAGCGCAAGTTAATTGTTTCAAGATTTCTTCTCTATCCTGCAATCAATTGTGATACTTATTAATAAAATTAGTCAAAGAAGACACTCGCAATGCAGAATGGCAAATGGCACTGTCGACCTCGTGGCTTCTTGTTTTACATCTTTATTGATTGCGCATGACCGGTAAAATAGGCGCATGCTCGGTTACTGTCGACAGGCGCATGCGCGCACTGAATATAACTTACATGAATATTAAAGATGGTTATCCTTTTTTTTTCCCCAACTTCTTCTTTCTAAATATATTTTGTGTGGTTTTATTGCGGTCATTTTTACAAGGACAACCCTAATGAGTGGGTTTCCCTTGGAAGTATTTCAAGTTTTTGAAACTTACCGCATTTCCTTTGCAAGCTATTCTCTTGGTTCCGTCCAGACCGCAATCGGACGTCATCTCCAGGGAGGATTGTTCGGGGATGTAGAGGACGGTTAGCGATGGCAATTCAGTCAACAAGCATCCTTTGGGACCCATCGCCCACGAAGGAACTGCAATAGTTATATATAAGAAAATAAAAAAAAATTCTAATTCAAAACTTTTTTTTTTTAACTTACTTGGCATTTCGCATATAAATGATGCTACATCAGGCCCTCCACACATCAAAGTCTTCCATAAAAAGTCTTTAGCAGGGTCTATGGCGACACATTGAGAGTTTTTAGATAAAGGAATTGCTTCCTGCCAATGTCCTTCTCCTGACAACGGTTGCATACTATTACTATAAACAAAAAATGAGTTTAAACTATCAGTTATATAAAATTATCAATATATTACACAGACTTACGTCCATGTGAAGTTAGGTCTTTCGGCATTTCTAGATAAACCAATCCAAACATTATCAGTTATGTCCAGTTCTTTGAGGTATGCTCTTATGGCATCGTATTGCGAGGTACTATCAGCTGAAAAAAAAATTCTTTTTATAAATCTATTTTTAAATCCGATGCTGTATTATTTTCAAAATAATAAATACTTATGCCGCCCCTGCACAATAGGTAATGCCAACCTGTCTAAAAATTATTCAACTAATAAATTAACCAATCAAATGGTCAGTTATTCATTTGTTTCTGTTGCTGTCAATTTTTACCGCCAAGTCATGTCAAGCTTCATTACGAATATGTCTGCCTTGAAATGGAGGTAAAAAGTCGTGTTTATTTCGTTTTCGATTGAATACAAAAAATGTAAACAGTGTGTTGTGTTTTTTTGTGCGAAATAATATAAATTAACATAAATAAAATGTGAGAGAATAGTGAGCATTGCGTTTAGATAGTGCAATGGTATGGTTTGCAGTTGAGAAGCCAACGAGAGTCGGTAAGTTGTTTTATATGTTCTAATTATATTATGAGTAGTGTAAATTTGAAATAATATAATACAAAGAAGTTAAGTTACGAAGTTACAATATAATATGAAGCTATAGTAACATTTTTAATTCACAAAATTGAAATTTCAAATATGATGCCGACATTTTGCTCTACCTTCTACCATGGTGTAATAATATTAAGACTCGATGGATTATTTATAATCAGTTCTGGTATCAGTTCTATATATTGTTAATTTGTAACTGTTTAAACATTGGGTAAAGTTTAAAAGCACATTATTATTTTGAATTAAAGTGAAATACTTAATTACTTGACATTGAAATTTTGCTTAGTATGTAATTCCACCGCTAGGGGGCGTACGATTACATATACTCACATGAAGACTTTGACTAAAAAATATTAAATTTGTTTTTATATTATTGTTCAACTTCTCTATTGCGGAGACACTGAAAATGTTTAGTATTATGCTAGCTTTACGTCCAAATTTAATTCTGGGTAGGTATGTAACATTACATATATGATGTCGATTTCAAACGGCTTGATTGAAATAGGTCATGCTTATACGTATAATTCTACTTCGTTTTAATAATTTTTTAAATAAGTGGCTCCTATACGTCATCTCGACGTTTTAAATTTAATGCTTCTCGTTTTCTTTCAAAAATATTCAACAAAATGTATTCTGTTGCATTTATCAACTGCCTCGGTAGCAAACGAATGCAGATACGGACTTTGGATATTTTGGATGGAAAATATTTCAATGGTAAGCTGCTTAAACTGTTGTTTCTTCTTAAATAGAAGAATTATTTGTAATTTTTATGAAAAAAAAATGGCTTTATTAAAATGACAGTTCAACCAACCCTTTTTTGTTCTCTTTGTTACCTAAAGTAAAAACAAAAACAAAGCGCGTTAGTGACAAAATTTGATATCGTAATATTTGCCGGGTGGGGTGCCATTAAAAAAGGGGTTGTAGACGGCTATTAGCGAGCACTGTTGTACTGAAATGACAAATTGATTTTAAGGACAATGAAAAAATATGTCGAGTGAAAATTTTACTAATTTTTTCGGGGGCGAAAACGATCTGATGATATTATTGTTCAGTGTTTAAATATCTTGTTAGAGAACGCCGATGATGGATATTGGATAATATTTCATCAAGCATGAACCAAACGAGTTTTTGCTCTGCCTAAATGTGCTGTGTGATGATGATTGATGAAGGGATGAATTTTATTTGATGTCTTCGTTTTTACACGTTCAACAATTATACTTTATATTTTTCGTACAGTCACATGACAAGTAACATTGGTTTAAAAACAAGTTTATGCATCCTCCCATAGCTGTAGGAGGCCTTGATCCTCCAGAATCCCGACCGCTAGCAATTAGAACCATCCGCCCCTTTTCCGGAAGACATCCCGAAAGTCAATTATAACTCGGTAGTTTTCGAACAGTAGACACAGTGAAAGCGGAGCCGACACATACATAGGGCAGTGATTAATAAACTTTACGTATACCCTCGACCCAATTCACGAACAGAACCGCAATCGCTAGAGCAATGGCGGGCTCGATGAGCAAAATAGTTTGGTCCTTCGAGCCGGATGAAATTTACAATGACTTTTATGTTTGTCATGTACTTGTTTTAGGACAATCTGTATAAAAACAAACTTTGTGCCTTTCCTTTTCGTATTTCCTATCCGATATAGACAATATCTTAAAAGGGGACTAAAATTGATTGGAGGAAATTAATTAGGAAATCAAATTTTTTCTAACTCGTTTTATAAATTGGGAGAATTGATTGAATTTCCTTAAAATTGGCGTATCTCTCAGCGCATATTCTTGATTAAACGTTTTTATTTGGCTTCTTTTACTTTTTCATTTAGATTGGATTTATTGGTTGCACCCTCGTAAGTTCATTATTAGAATTATATAATGAACGAGTGGTTTTTCCAATCTATTTTTAGTTTTTCTTATATATTTTGAGTCCCTTTACCACCCGTGTTGTACCCGAGAAGTTTGCAAGTCTATTTAGTTTGACAGCTGTCATTAGTTTTATCATCCATGTGCGACTAGCCTTTTTCAGTATTTTTTCGTTCGCTATGTTGGCAGCAATTCCCTTGTCCTCGTCCATTTCGTGTTCGCTCTTTTTTTTTTGATATAAAATGTTAAATAATTATTTGCTCGAATCCCCGTTGAATTAATTTTATTACATTTCGAAATTACTTTTATATTCCCAATTGTATAAAAAATACCAAAAATAAACCCGACGTTATTTCACCAATGTTCATTTTATAAATAATTTTGTATACTGAAATCGATTCAAACATGGAAACGTAAATGGGAATAGGCGGCTGGAGAATTGCGTATACAGAGTGCTGCCGATAGAAATACAGCCTTTCCAAAAATTTTACCATACGCTCATGTGTATCCCCTATCGCGCGACTAGACAAATAATGTTCACTCACGTGTATCGATTGGAAGTAATATTTGCCTGGTATGCTCGCGGTCAATTATGGGTGTAAAATCATGGAAATGAATGAAATTGTATTAAGCCCACATCCATGCATATATCCGTTTAGATAATTTGAAACCAAATTCAAAGCATACGTTTCATTAACAACCCTAACGTGTAAAACAATATTTTTATGCTTATGCTACATACTCTAGTCTAGGTAACCAAAAATATAATATTAATGAAAAAAAAAAAAATTGGTTGGGGTGCATACTTACTCTTCCTTAATAAAAAAAATATATTATATAAACGAGCTAAAACATATTCGGCTAATGGAGTCGCTCCCAGGTCATAAGCACAAAAAAAAAAATACTCTACTGTATTAAAACCTCCCTGGTCGTGTGTTATAGTCTTTAGCATTATTTTAACCTTTTCTGTAATTACATGACATTAGGCACGGTTCCGTGGAATCAAAACATGTTTTCTTGTTCTCGTTAGCAAACCACCCCATAAAATACATCCCCTAGAAATGTTGCAATGTCGTAATATGGAAAATCGTATTTTTTCTTATGCCTGTGGGGATCGGGTTTCAAAAAAAAAATCTGTGGAGAAAGAGGAAGAAGGTGGTAGATGCTAATACGGATTATATACACATATACGTCGAAGGGGATTTCATTTCCCTCGAGGAAAAACAAGGAAATTCCATAAACGTGCCCGGAAAATCATATTCTTTTTAATAAACTTTTCCCATGTGGAATATGATTGTTTTAAATTAACTGCGTAAAATAATAGTAATATGTGGTATCTACGCCACTGATTGTATACAATTTCACTCTTCTCGATATTGTGTATCAGTCCTCTTCAGAGCAATTGCATCCAAGAAAATCATGACAAATTCTCCATATATATACCTATATGTGCATAGCGGAAACTCGATTTCGAAGGTAAATCTTTTTATATTTATTTGCGAGGAAATAAGGTTTACTTACATACAGGGTAATGTTACATGAGCGTCGCAAATAAAAATATATTTTTATATTGTGTAAAATTTCTTTGAATTCTTAGTTATCAAGGCAGAGTAGGGAAAAAAAGCCATTTCCTTTAAAAACACCCTCTTAGGATCATGATAATTACCGTGAAATCATAAAAAACCGGACAAGCTGAATGGGCTTGTGAAGGTTCACTTTGTGGGTATGCGAAATAGCTTTGAATCACCCAGTGGGGCGCTTTTAAAAGTGTAGAAGGTATTATGATCGAAAAAATTTTTATGAATATGTTTTACCAAACTTTGGGATCTATTTTGTTAGATTGTATAGATGACTAGACAAAGATCTAACTATGGAAAGTATTGAAAAAGTAAATGGGACAGTCGACCTCAGAAAAGTGGAAAATTTAAATGGATAGAAAAAGTTTATAGGTTTATTAATAATAATTCATACTTTTTTCCAAATATTTCACATTTTGATTGACATATTTCTTTACGGTTTACTGTTGTTTTTGTTTTTCCCTTTTCCGCTTTCCACAGTATAAAAATTGTGGGGACGACCGTCCCAGTAGATTCGCTCCAAATTTATTATCCAACAACAAAACGAGAACGTTCCGCAAGGGCATAAAGGGTCTAGGAACCTATTATGAATAATTTATTTTACTTTTTTTAATACATTTCTTACATTGTACATATCATATTCCCCAAAAGTCAGAAACAAAAAATTATAAAAATTTAAATTTAAGTTTAACTGTAAATATCGTGGGAGTCTTCTATAAATTTTATTCATAAAGACATGCATTAAAAAATTATATTTTTGTGTATTTCGTATGTATATATGACGATGTTGTCGTCGCCGTCCCCGTTGCCAATGACGGTAGCCGCCGATCGATAACTTTTAGTGTTGTTGGCTCTCACAGAGACCGAATAGACAATACCGAAGCCAAACCACATCGATATATACAGTGTGGAACAGACAAATGGTATTAATTTTCATTTTGATGAAATGTTAAAATTATAAAGGCTCTTACCGGTCACTAAATAACTGTGATGGAATTGACATACAGCGTCTGCTTCATACCAAGAGATGCGATCCCGGAAATACCGGTAAAACACCGGAAAACCTTCTTCTGGAAGCACCCAAGTGTTGCTGATGTTCACCTGGAAGAACAACGAATGTAAAAGAAATTTGTCAAATGCATTTTGAGAGTTTGAAAATTAATTTTCAATATTTGGCGCTACCTTTTTAATTTCTATAATGTTATAATACATATTTTGCGCTACCTTTTTAGTTAGAAAAGCTCTTCACTCTGGTAGAAATTGACAGAAAATATATACGTTGACCTGAATTTTTACAGCCCCAAACAAAAAAGGAGACAAAAATATATAAAGTAATAAATTGCTGGGTAACAGCTTGAACAGGTGTAAATTTTTCATGTTTTTTCACTACAAAAAGTCGGTCGTAACCGGCGATAAACATGAGGCACAATTTAGTCTATCTCTAACATTTGTTTTCCGTCCATTCTTTACGTATACAAATTCACAATTTAGATTCTTTTACTTGTTCCAATTTTTCTTGTTACAACCTCGTATATAATAATAAATATGTTTCGTAACATGTTTTTGTTAATAGACACCTCGAAAGAGAATCTGAAAAGTCGAAACTTCAAGTTGCCATTAAAGAAAATCTCGTGGAGTTTGAATACCCGTGGGATTTTCACCATCACGGTCAATTCTTGATGTTCCGTCGACTCAGGATATTCTCGGTATTTTCTTTCCTCGGTTTTGGTTTACTTTGAAAATTCCAAAAGTGATTGAATGGTGGAAAAATTCAGTTTCGTTCGTATATTGTTAGATATATTGTAATGATGTTTTGTCTGTTCTATCTCAAGTAATATTTCACTATAAGAGACAAATGATTCACTCCCTTTGTGGAAAATGTTTATCATTCGCTAAAGAGAGGAATTCGAAGCGCGTCATTTTTTAAATTGAGATTTTTGAGCCAAATATTTGGACCTGAAATCTCTATTGCAATTTCTTTGTATGTCAAAGCAATGTTCATTCTTTCAAAGAAATATCGACAGTTCCTCCAATACCTTTGATTCATTGCCTTTGATTAGATGTTTGTCTTTGGTGGCCCTGGGGCATTTCTCATTTCGTAGAGTTGGGAATTGTCTCAGAAGGAAAAAAAAAGGGAGAATTCACTCAAAAAGCTTTAAGGGTGTTGTTTGAGTTCTTTCGGGAATATTATATTACTTTTTCTAAATTTCAGAAAGGGGAGAATATGAAACAGATGTAAGACGTGATATGCTCCTTAAAAAAATTTATATTAATTTTTCTATATAGAAAGGATTTTGGTCAATAAAGAGCCATAGAAAATCTTAAGGAAAATATATTAAAAAAAAAACAACGACTGAGTTTCCTTAAAAAGACTAAATTTATAATTTCTGAAAAGGGTTGAAAGTTGACTGGAAACTTGTTTTCTGTTGCTGCCTCTTTTTTTAGATTGTTTTTTTCCACCTTTCTACTTTAGTAGTAGTAACCATAAGCCTTATATCCTTTGTTTCCAATAAGCAATAAGTGATTCAATTAAAAAAAACATCCGACTCCTTTTATTGATTTCAGACGCTGTATTATTCAGAGTTTAATGAAATGAAAACTCTAAAAATTTCAAACCACCCCTATGTTCGTTTAACCACCTCGTATTTCCAACCCTATACCTTTATCGTCGACCAACCCTTAATATATTTACCTTCATCAATAAATTATCGATGAATGTACCCTTTTTTGTTTAATCTCATCACAAAAAAAACCTCGCATTCTCATCAATAATTCGCGAAGCTCAAAATACTTTGACAATTTTTTTTGTTCTATACTTACCGCTCTAGCAGTTGAAAAATGTATAAAGCTCACCAAGACGTGAAGAACGAGGAGAGCCCTTTGGAGGGTCATTTTACGTGTAGCTTTCGAAACGCGAGCTCGAACAACTGACTGAACTGAAAGCTGCCGCAGCTTTTCAGTATACGCTTGACGTGACCCAAGCGCAGGAATACGACGAAAAGCAGAGGGCGCCACCTTACGGGGGTGAAAAAAAAAGGGTAAAATAGGAAACTTGGAATATTTCATATTAAATTAATCTAAAGTATCGAAAAGTTGTCTTTAATTGTTTATTTATATTTTTTCTGTTGTTATATTCATTCAAATTCTTTTTTTTTTTAATGTCGATCAACCGAAAATCGTGTTGACAACTGGTAGAAAAAAGAGCAATCCTGCTACAAAAGAAAATTTCTCGTTAAATGCTTCTAAATACTCACTGTAAAAATGTATAAGGACTTTGTGATAATAGAGACGTTTTTGTCGAGTGGATTGGATCTTGATACGATTTTTCAGAAAATTGAGCACATCTATGGGTAATCGTGAATACAAACGAAAAGCGCCTGCGTCTCATAACGTTGAATAGCATAAAGCAATCAGCTGTGGTTCCAAATTGATGTTTAGATAGAGAAGGAATATACAGATGCGCAAAGCGATATGCTTATAGTACGGGAGATAGATACACAAATGTATCTAATTATATTTTTTTGTTATCCGAGTCAACAGCGTACTGAAATCCATTTAAAATTTTTGGTACTACCTTCATTTTTGTTTATTTATTTATCTTGAACTCTTTTTCTTTTCTTATTGATAAAAACACCAATTTTTATACTTGAACCATCATTTCCTTTTCAGTTTCTTCCATATTAAAACCCATTTAAAAGTTAAAAAATAATATTAAAAGTATATTTCACCCAAAAAAACTGTATATCCTTTATAAAAAGTCATAATTTGCCACCACACTAATGTTTATATTCGCGTTTAAGATTTTCTGTATAAACATATACCTACAGACTTGCCAAATTCACCTGTATTTTGAATGCCAGACAGATGAAAGATCCGAAAAATTTCCTCGGATCCTTCAACATTATTCAAAATATCATCAACGATTCCAAGCAGTGTACAATTCATAAATGAAAGTTTAATAGTGTGACAGTGTCGAAATTTCGAAAGGTCACGATGAGTGCTGTGTGGAGAATGGACAGGAGACTTTTGATTGTTGATGTTTTTAAAATAGAATTTTAAATTTATTTGGATCGAGTAGAGGTGAGGGAATTTTTGGAATATTAACGTTTGACGTATATTTTGATATCTTACAAAGAAATTGTTATTAATATATATTTTAGATTGAAAGAAAAATTGATAAATTTTATCTGAGAAAAGTTGATACTTAAGAAATGATATATAACATTATTTTGTCGAGTAGTTTTATAGACATCTTGTTATCCTATTATCATCTAACACGTGAATCGTTTAAAATGTTTGTCCTGCTGCTGACTGCCATTTTATGGGACTCTTATAAATAAGCTGCAAAAGTTTATTGGTCTCGATATGTACACAATAAATAAAATATTACTAGCATTATTTACACGTGAATGCATAATAAGAGAAAGGATTATTTTTGTATGACTTAATTAACAGATTTTGATAATCATTTGGTAAACAAATAAAATGATAACAATGTTAAAAGTTCATGGATCTTTTCTTTTAGAAAAGGTGTTTTTTTTATCCTACTTTTTATGTGTCTTTGACTGTAATTTGACCATTTGAATTCGTCCTTGTGATTGTTTTTTATTTATAAAAAAATATTGTAATTATATCAAGGTTATATCGGTCGCCTTTGTTTATAGAAATATAACAAAACTGTTACAAGTTGAATGAAATAATACAAAATGAACGTAAAGTGCACGGTTTTTATAAATTTCCTTGATAAACTTGGACTAAATAGAACGATTGTAGTGGGGAGAAATATTCAGTCTTATCAGAGTTAGTACACATATACACAATGTAATCTCGAAACGTTTATGTTTGCCAAAACCCTCGACTTTGTCACTATTCACCAAAATATCCACGCGTTTTAAAAAGTGGACACTCGAAGTTTCAATTTTAGTCCGTCGAATCGAAATAATATACCAGACGTAACTCGCTTGGAAAGCTATTTTGAAAACTTGTCTTAATTATTACCACGTGGTTTTCAACGGTGTTCTATTGACAGTGTTTTTTAAAAGTGTTTTGTTGTTGTCAACCAGTTTTTTTCTAGTATTAAAGAAATTTGATGCTGCTATTTTTTTAAATATCAATTTTTAAGGTTAGTTGTATTATTATTAGTGTTTGTCTTTGTCTCAAAATATATTTTTATAATATGCATCAGGTGGGTGATATTCTCGGGCCAAAACACGTCCTTGGATCACTTTCTTTCGTTCGACGACCTGGAAAATCTCTTTAAGCAGTTGTCATTTTATGTCAACTTGTATTTAAACCTTAAAAAAATTAGTCAGGGATAGATTTTAATAATTTTAGCATAATCTTAGGTAGGTATATGAATACACGTGGGGAAATTTTATTATCTATGGTAGGTAGATTAATATTAAATCTTCAAAGATAAAATTTTCGTTAAAATGGATTAAAACCTAGTTAGGATTTTGAATTAGTTTAATTTCTAGCTAATTGATAAAAAATTATAAACAAATATAGTAGTGAAGGTGGTAAAGGGCTGAGTTAACTAAATTGTTCCTATTTCTAATTATTTGTAATTAAAAATAACAATAACATTTTACGAGTCTCTCTTAAATCTTACAACATCAAGGATAATTGGAAAGGAAGAGTAATAATTCATTTATTTATTTGTATATTATGCATTTGTACAATAACAAACCAAGGTTATAATTTTCATTATGGTAGAAAATGTTATTTATTTAACACAACATCCAACTCATCTACTTTATATTTTTTTAGGTGAAATAAAGATATGTCTGTTGGTCATAATTCGAAAAGGAGAGATGAAGACGAAGACAGCGAATTACCGCCTCCCCCCGATGGCGGTTGGGGATGGGTGGTTGTTTTTGGATCGTTCATGATACACGTAGTCAGTGAGTATATTTAGAATTTTGAAAATATACACAGAATCTGTACACCATTTTTTGCTTTATCATCATTACTTTTTTCTTTATAAATAAACATTCTCTTCCTAAATACTAAATAACGTTTACACCTTGTAAATTCCACAGTTGGCGTTCTTTGCACACAGCAATTTTCAAAAAATGTATGTTTGCATACGAAAAATTATCTTTGTTTTTATCTACTTTAAAAATGACTAATTTCACGAGAGAAATTTCCATTTTGTTGTTGTCAGTTTTGTTTTGTGTATCAATAATATTATCATAACCACAATCCTGTTCTAAAGCTATATATTTGTTTATATAATTTTGTTTTTCTTAGTTATTATATTGTCGGATGTAAACACTGTTCCTAAACAAATAATTGTTTATCCATAAACCAAATGAAAGAAATCTAACATAAAGTTCTAGAATAGTTTAAGGAATTCCATCAAAATCTCAAATCATAACCAAACAAATTATTATCTCGTCTAAACTTGAATTAATTGTTTTGTTCTTCGACTTTTAACTTCTGGAAGAGTTTGACCTAACCTAACCTAAAAATTTCATAGATCCCATTGTCTAAATCTTAAAGGAAGTAAAGTCCCTTTATTCACCTTCTTTTTATTATAATTTCGAGCTTTTTTTTCCTTTAGAATGCGGTTCTTTTACAAACACAAACAAAATTAAATTATTGTGTTCACAATACAAAGTTAAAGGCCAAAAAAATGCTCTTGAATAGACCATAATTAACTAATCGCATAATCTGATATTAGTATTGTTTAACCAATTTAACCATAATTAGATTATAATGGGAAACAAAAAAATAGACGAGTTTAAGTACAAAACGTTGGATTAATAACAAGATGACTAATGAATTTATTATGCCAAAATTAAATTTGCGCCAATTTCAATTATAGTCAATGAACTTCACCTACACGCTCTTACCGGTCCAAACATCTTATTTATTATAATTGTTTTTATATATTATTATTAGGTACTCAAAATTTTTTGAGCAAATCAAAATATCTCAAAAACACTGTGAACTCAATAAGCCTGCTTCGATTTCTACAATAAAATTCGCAATATTTATATCTACATTATGTTTTGTTTTTAGAAATTTAACGTATATGAATAACCCTTGTGTAATTTTATATTTAAATGATTGCAAAACTACCGATACCGTATGTTATATATTTACGTAATGGAAAAAATATTAACAAAAAATTGATAAGAATGTATAGAATATACACCTACAGTTTCATAATATAGAATGATATATCTTTTTATGTATAACATTTGCAAAACTATGAGATGCTCACGACCTTGACAAATACGAACGGTCAAGAATAGCGTTTCAGTGCAGTTCTTTTGGCAACCCTAATTCCTTGTCTGAATTCGATTTATTATTAATTTTTTCTTCTATGATCATTAACCTAATCTATTTATAATTATAATACACATTGCAGTAAGTACGTTCCATAAATTATAGTATAGAAGACGGGTCTGGGCTTGATAATCACAAAGATACACTTTTTATTTATTTTCACACAGTTTTATTCATAGTAAATGCATAAATCTTAACCTAACAATCAACCATATGTTTCACTAGTTCGCTCCACTTTCTAGAGCGTTCGTGTTCTGTTCTTTCTGTCCACTGTCACTTGTCCTGTTCATAGAACTCTATTTCTATGGTCCTGTCAGTTACAACACAGACATAGAACTCATAAACCATAGACAAAATATGATCTGTGGTAATGGCAATGCCAACTTAGTTTAAAAATAATAATAATTTAACATTTTTTTGTATTATTACAGCCGACGGCGTTACATACTCTTTTGGAATATTTTACGATGAATTTTTGGATTATTTCAACGAAGGAAAAGGTCTTACTTCGTGGATTCTTTCGATTTTAGTCGGAGTTACCCTCGGTTCGGGTATGTATACCTAACCCAACTTTTTTCTCGATAAAAAAAATTCTATTTCCAGGTCCATTATCCAGTTACTTCGTAAATCGCTACGGTTGCCGAACAGTCACCATAGCTGGTTCTATATTAGCATCGGTTTGTTTAGTAGTTTCGTTTTACGCCGAAAACGTACTTACTTTATGTATAACAATCGGCGTCGGTACAGGAACAGGTTTCGGTCTAATCTATCTCCCAGCCATCGTCAGCGTTACCACCTATTTCGAAAAGAAACGCTCTCTAGCCACCGGAATAGCCGTTTGCGGTTCCGGATTGGGCACTTTCCTTTTCGCACCGATCATCTCAAAATTACTATCGGAATACGGTTGGAGAGGATCCATTTTAATCATAGGAGGTATCGTTTTGGAGTGTATATTGTTTGGAGCGTTGTTTAGACCATTGGAAAATAAAACTAACGGAAAAAAACTAAAGTCTGTTGAAGCTAAAGTGGATCTACACGTTTCCGATCACGATTTGGACGAATTGACCAATAGTATACCACCTCATAACGGTCAGTATGGCGGGTACGGTAGGTTTTAAGTTAGCGGGTTTAAATTTATCAAACGACGTTTACTTATACATTTTTTTTCTTAAAATTAGGTACCATGAACGGTAACATGCATCGTCCGCATAGCGTAGCCCATTTCACGTTACCGAAAAATACCAAAATCGAGACGACCAACGGTAACGTACCGTCTTCCGGAAAATACCCACAAACCGATATAAATCGATTGGCACTCAGTCAACCGATGTTGACGCAATCGGAAGGGAAATACCATTTCGGTAGTCAAAATTGGAAGAAACACGGACCCTTGGATAGACCGGATATTTTTTATCAAGGAAGTCTTATGAACATACCTTCTTATAGATCAAAGTAAGCGTGTGTACAGTCGATAGAAGCAAACGTGAGCCCCGGTGGGCGTGTCTATGTCGCTGTAGTCGTATTTTTGTGGTAACAATCGATATTTTGAATCGATTAGCAAATATCGATACCGTAAATGTCAACTGTTAACGAGATATGTAAAAAAAGTCAAACTTGCTAACAACTTTATAATTTATATTGGGCCAAAAATAAAATAAAATCATCCTAGCATTGACAACACTAATACAGACACTAAAAATTAATAAAATGATAATCGATTAAATCACTCGATTATATTAACAAATTACTAATGTTCGTTCGTTAACTTAAGCTCCTGATTGGCTTGTTGCGATGAACTTATTTTAGTTCGTCTATTTTCCGAGGCTCATGTTTGCTTCTGTCGACTTGTATATTTTTATTGCTTTAAATATTATTTCCTTCGTTTTTCAACAAAAAATAATCAAAAGAATCGAATAAACTCCCTCCAAGATTAATATAAACACTTACCCACAATTTTTGGCTTTATTTTTTATACACCACCATTAGCACACACCTCACAGTTTTTTATTCGGCGTCCCTTTAATTTAGATAAAATGACGGATGGGAAAAAAGTGGTGTCATTCGAAAGGGCTTGACGAGCTGAGTCGAATGACACCGGTCTCCACCTGCGGAAACGTCGGGGGCAAAAGTTACGCCGGTTCGAATATTTTCGTATCTCATATTTTTTTATTTTTGTTTTTCATTTTTCTAGCTTAGTAACGCCACCTAACCTAACCTAACCTAAACCTAGCCCAACCTAACCAAACCAAACCTAGCCCAACCTAACCAAACCTTACCCAATCTACCCAAAACAAACCTAACCAAACAAATCCAACCTACCCAAACCTAACCAAACCAAACCTAGCCCAACCTGACCAAACCTTACCCAATCTACCCTAACCTAACCTAACCCAACCTACCCAAACCTTACCCAATCTACCCAAACCAAACCTAATCTAACCAAAGAATCCCAACCTACCCAAACCAAACCTATCCCAACCCAACCAAACCTTACCCAATCTACCCAAAACAAACCTAACCAAACAAACCCAACCTACCCAAACCTAACCAAACCAAACCTAGCCCAACCTGACCAAACCTTACCCAATCTACCCAAACCTAACCTAACCTAACCTAACCCAACCTACCCAAACCTTACCCAAACCAAACCTATCCCAACCTAACCAAACCTTACCCAATCTACCCAAACCTAACCTAATCTAACCAAACCTAACCTAACCCAACCTACCCAAACCTTACCCAAACCAAACCTTACCCAAACCAAACCTAGCCCAACCTGACCAAACCTTACCCAATCTACCCTAACCTAACCTAACCCAACCTACCCAAACCTTACCCAATCTACCCAAACCAAACCTAATCTAACCAAAGAATCCCAACCTACCCAAACCAAACCTATCCCAACCCAACCAAACCTTACCCAATCTACCCAAAACAAACCTAACCAAACAAACCCAACCTACCCAAACCTAACCAAACCAAACCTAGCCCAACCTGACCAAACCTTACCCAATCTACCCAAACCTAACCTAACCTAACCCAACCAACCCAAACCTTACCCAAACCAAACCTATCCCAACCCAACCAAACCTTACCCAATCTACCCAAAACAAACCTAACCAAACAAACCCAACCTACCCAAACCTAACCAAACCAAACCTAGCCCAACCTGACCAAACCTTACCCAATCTACCCAAACCAAACCTAATCTAACCAAACAAACCCAACCTACCCAAACCTAACCAAACCAAACCTATCCCAACCTAACCAAACCTTACCCAATCTACCCAAACCTAACCTAATCTAACCAAACAAACCCAACCTACCCAAACCTAACCAAACCAAACCTATCCCAACCTAACCAAACCTTACCCAATCTACCCAAACCTAACCTAACCTAAACCTAACCCAACCCAACCACCAACCAACCAAAGGTGCATGCTCAACGCTTGTCATTGCAGCTCTTTCGAATACCACTTTCAGCGTAACTTTTGCCTCCGGCGTTTCCGCAGGTGGAGACCGGTGTCATTCGACTCGGCTCGTCAAGCCCTTTCGAATGATACCACTTTTGTCCCCATCCGCCACTTTATCTAAAGTAAAGGTTAGCCTTTTATTCGCCTCTAAACATAAACATCCAAAATTACACTTTATTTACAAAAAAACAACCACTAAGTCCTTACACAAACACAAACTGACGCCACACAAAAAAAAAGATCACTCACAATCCTCCATATTTGTTTACGCGAATAGAGGAGGGGTTGTATTGTTCTTAACGCATGCGCTACGCAACTGCGACTGCGCAATGACAATAACGTACTACCGTGTCCGCTAAGGAGGGGAGTGTTTGACGCGCGAGACTTGAAATTACCATTTTTTTTCTCTTTTTTCATAGATTAAGCTTGAGGAGAGGCGAAGAAGGTGAATTTATGGAACGTCGCCCGTCTTCTATTTATAGCAAACGTAACGAAACATCCAGAAAATTGTGCGGCTGTCTACCGTGTAGCGGCGAGGTAAACCATTTTTTTTTTTTCAAATTTAATCCCTGTACAGGAAAATTTGTTTGTTTTCAGGTGCGGGAAATGTTGGATTGTTCCTTATTGCGCGACGTGATATTCATTTTGTTTTCCTTGAGCAATCTATTGACGAGTATCGGTTTTAACGTACCCTACGTGTATTTGGTACCGAAAGCTAAAGATTTGAAAATGACCAAAGAAGAAGGCGGTACTTTGATTGCTATAATCGGTGCCGCTAATACCATAGGAAGAATAATATTGGGATATATTTCGGATAAACCGTGGATCAACAGGCTGTTCATATATAATTGGAGTCTGACGATATGTGGTGCAGGTACCTTTACAGTTTTTTAAACGCACGAAATTGTTTTTTTTATTTTTTTTTCGTTTTTCTTTTTCAGCTACTTTAATCAGTGCCTTTTGTAGTACTTTTTACACTCTAGCGATATACAGCGCCGTTTTCGGTTTTACGGCCGGCGCTTATGTCGGTCTTACTTCGGTTATTCTCGTCGATCTTTTGGGACTCGAAAGTTTGACGAACGCCTTTGGTCTTTTGTTACTTTTCCAAGGAATCGCCTCTCTTGTCGGACCGCCTATTGCAGGTAAGTCGAACATATTCATATTTTAAATTGGACAAAATTTGATGTCGTCTTAATAAAGGAGTTCAGTCTAAGGTAAAAGTATTAAAATTATATGCAATTGAACAGGCATTAATGTATGTTTGGTTGCATACCTTTCGGACAGATGTCAGATTTATGAATCTATAGATCTATGATTGACATTTCTGGAAATAGAAGAGTTCAGTATAAGGTCAATGTGGCCAACAAAAAGTGTTTTTTTTCTGACAAGAATGACAGTTAAGGTCAACCGTTCAAAAAAAATATAATGTTTTAATAAAGGAGTTCAGTCCAAGGTCAGTATATATGGACAACAAAAAGTATTAAAACTATAAGCAATAATGAGGTATGTAATTAAACAGGCATTAATGTATGTTTGGTTGCATACCTTTCGGACAGATGTCAGATTTATGAATCTATAGATCTATGATTGACATTTCTGTAAATAGAAGAGTTCAGTATAAGGCAGTGTGGCCAACAAAAAGTGGTTTTTTTTTGACAAGAATGACAGTTGAGGTCTATTGCTTTATTAAAATAATGAATACACACCCGAAGCGTATATCTTGAAATTTAAAATGAATTTAGCTGAATACTCAACATATCAGTGGCCAATATAGTTCTATGAACTCTTGGCATGTCACCATTTCATTTCTGTTATTCAGTCAGTAGTTCTGTCAAATGTCAGTGAAAAAGTAATAAGAAGAAAGGAGATACAGCTAATTAGAAATGCTACAAAAACAAAAATCTAATCGAAAATTGATAACTGACATTTGACATAACTAGTGACAGAATAACTGAAATGAAATGGTGACATGCCAGAAGTTCCTTGAATTATTGGCCACTTATATGTTGAGTATTCAGCTAAAAAGTCATTTTAAATTTCAATAAAAAGCATCCAGGACATCCAAATGTGACATACTGTATCAATAACAAAATAAATTTGTATAGTATTCCAATTGGGACATTCTGTAACTAGCGAAATTATGAAGGGATTGTTTTAAATCGATTATTCTGTATAGATAACATTTTTTTTTAATTTCGAATGGTACATCCCGTTTAAATAGCGAAAATTTCTAGATCCTGTATAATATTTTTTCATTATCATTGTATGGGACGCCCTGTATATAAGTTGCGAACAATTTTCTAGTTTAATTGACACCACAAACCGTTTTCAATTATCATTTTTCGTATATTACTTCATCAATAAAATTAAAACCATTGTTTGCAATGCTTTTTATGATTCCGCAAGGAAATTAAATATAATATAGTGGCAAATATTTATTTTTTGATTTATAATCATTTTTAAGTACCGTCATTATATTTTATTCATGTTACTCAAAGGATTTTTTTTAAAATTATATTTCCCAAATAATTGATAAAACGTTCTTTAATATTAATAATTTATTTCGTCATATATTAATTAAACACACAAATATTTGGTTGTCCAGAAGTAAGGAAAGGAACTATAATAGTGTGATTGAAATGGTAGTCAATTATAATTAAAGTTAATTAGAAATTGGTGGAGAGAGAGCTGCGTTAAGACTAGTGGTGACTCTTCTCGTAATTTTGTAAGTTCATACGTAAGATGGAATTGTGGAAGGGTCTCTTGCCAATTGCCATAGAACAATAATTTTACGCGCAGCTTTTGTGCGCAGTGACAGTCAATCGAAAACAGGATCACATTTCGACGTTGCCTAGACTGTAGTTTCTTTTCATGTCGTTAGGAAGCTGTTGCCAGCTCTAATTTTAGGATCACAACTTCGTGTCATTTAAATTATGTCTTCTTCTGAGTTACAATGGCCTCCTATCCTATAGGACATCAAGCCAACGTTAACTTCTGTCTTATTTATAATGAAATATTTTGGTGGGATGGTGAAATAAAAGAAGATTTTAACCTAAATTTGTCTATACTTCAAAAAAATAGGTACCTTTTGTTTATTTCCATTAAAAAAAAATTAAAATTATAAATTAAACAAGCTACTCAACAAGAAACATTTGATTGAATGGCAAGCATCGAAAATTTGATGGTTAAAAAAAAAAAGGTAAATGATTGGTTATAAATTAAGATAAACAATAAATTCTTAATACACAATTTCTTTCAACTTTATTAAAAAAAACGTCATAAAACATAGAATTTCAAACTTGCATGAAATAAAAAGATATTTTTTTTCGACCTACAATTATAAAAAAATAACTTAGGATAATTCCATCTCCTCGACCTCACTATCCTTCCTATCGGACGAAAAAGTCCTTCGCATATTTTCGTAATAATTTCTATCTTTCTCGCTAACTGAACCTCTTATTTTCCTAAACGCCTTATTGAAATGATCCAAAGTCACCGCCAACGAACCATCTCCATCTACTTCTTGCGGCAAAGACAAAAGCTCCTTCAAAGCGCAAACGCTAGCCTCTCGTACCAACGCTGCCAAATCCGCTCCTGTAAACCCTTCGCACTCCTTTCGCTCAGCTATATCCAACAAAGACACGTCGGAGGCTAAAAGAGGAGACGTTCCTGAAAAAAATTCAACAATAAAACCATATATAAGTGAATAAAGAATTTTTTCTACATTCATGCAAAAAACAACACTTTTGTGCACCACATTTAATGGAAAAAGTGGTACTTTATTGCACTAGTGCAATAAAATATTTTATTGCACTCATCTGTCATTCTTGTGTCAGTTTTGTGATGATTAATGACAAACATAAACATTTAAATTAAATAAAAATCCATAGCAAGTACCTGATCCTTCTTTAATACAACAATAATATATGTATATCTTACTACTTAGTCTCAACGAGTTACAATTATTTCATAATCTTTAATTATTTAAAATTTAAATGGCCAAGGCGAAAAACAGCTATGATTGAGTACTGACAAGGTGGAGGCCATAAAGATACAAAAAAGAAGAACGGGTTGAGTTTTATTAGGTTAGATTAGGTTTTTGACATATTTATATTGTAATTTTCCAGTTTTTGCATGAATTTAGAAAAAATATTGTATGCAACTCTTGCAAAACGTGTTTTTTGCACTCGACGTGTTGTCCAACTCGGCCTAAAGACCTCGTTGGACAATTTCACGTCGCGTGCAAAAAACACTCACTTTTTGCACTTGTTGCATAAATAACTATTATTCATACCATTTTTAGTGATCGCTTTTAAAATATCCGCTCTATCTGCACTATTTGGTAACCCCACGTAAAGTACTTTATCCAACCTTCCAGGTCTCAGTACCGCTGAATCAATTATATCCACCCTATTAGTCGCTGCTAATAGAAACACCCCTTTTCTTCCCGATATCCCATCCATTTCAGTTAGTAGTTGATTTACTACCCTCGAAGTCCCGCTGCTATCCGATTGACTCCTTTTGGGACACAAAGCGTCTAGTTCGTCGAAAAATATAACGCACGGAGCGCTGTTTCTTGCCCTTTCGAAACAAACCCTTACAGCTCGTTCGCTCTCACCCACGTACATGTTGAGTAGTTCCGGTCCTTTAACGCTGATGAAGTTGATGGCTGCTTCGTTGGCTATTGCTTTGGCTAGAAGGGTTTTACCGCAACCTGGTGGTCCGAATAATAATACACCTGCTGGTACTGTTACGCCTAAAGATTCGAATTGTTTGGAATGTCGTACGGGTGCCTATAATTATTAATGTTTCAATAACAATACGATAATGAAAATTATTAATTTTTAAAATGGTAAAAGGTGAAAAAAAATTATAGTAGGATGGAAGAGGTGGAGAATATAATTAAAAGGGGAGGAAAAATAAATTACGGGTGATATGAGGTCGGGAAGGGGAAGGGGGTGAGTTTTAAAGGGTGAAAAACGGTTAATCTCGATTTTTGGGAAAACTGCAAGTCTTATGGAAAAAAGTTGAATGGGAAAGTTGTAGGTAATAAAAAGAGCGACAACTTTTGTATCGACACTTTTTTTCCATAACCTCAAAATTTATGTGAAAAATTTGAATAACTGAGTTTTTGGTTTTTTATTTTAATCTTTTGAAAAAAAAATTATTTTTTCACGAAATTTGGTAAAAACTCATCTTTGTATGTCCCAAATATACAGTAATTTTTTTGATTTAAAATATTCATTTTTACCCCTTATTTTGACTTAATTTAAATATCGAATAAGCACCCTAATTTTCAATCGAAAATTCTCACGTCAAAATATCTGCTTTTTTAAAAAAGTTGGTGTGTTTCTTATTCGTTGAAATCTCTACTTTCTGATAATATGAAAAAAAATATACATTACTATGGTAAATGTTATCAAAAAATGCAAATAATGAAAAAAACTGATATCCGAAAATTTTTTTTTTGAATAATTTTGAGCAGTTTATTAAAATTTCCACTTCAATTACTAGGAAAACGTAAAATTTCATGTTATATTAACAAAAAAATTGCTAATCGAAATATTATTATACTACTATAATGAACAACTAAATAAGTTAATAAAGTTAATATTTAATAATATTTTGAAAAGTTTTCGAATTTTTTTTTAAATTATATGCGTAGAGACCTATTTATTTTTATTTTAAGATTACATATACCTGAGTTACCTTTGGAAAATTTTAATAAATTGTTCAAAATTATACAAAATGATTCAAAAAAAAAATTTCGGATTTCAGTTTTTTTCATTATTTGCATTTTCTGATAACATTTACCATAGTAATGTATATTTTTTTATACCATCAGAAAGTAGAGATTTCAACGAATAAGAAACACATTAATTTAAAAAAAAAACAGATATTTTGACGTGAGAATTTTCGATTGATAATTATGGTGCTTTTTCGATATTAAGTCAAAAGAAGGGGAAAAAATGAATATTTCAAATCAAAAAAATTACTGCATATTTGGGACATACAAAGATGAGTTTTCACCAATTTTCATGAAAAAATAAACTTTTTTGCAAAAAATAAAAATAAAAAACCAAAAACTCAGTTATTCGAATTTTTCACATAAATTTTGAGGTTATGTAAAAAAAGTGTCGATACAAAAGTTGTCGCTCTTTTTATTACCTACAACTTTGTCATTCAACTTTTTTTCAAAAAACTTGCAGTTTTCCCAAAAATCGAGATTAACCGTTTTTTACCCTTAAAAACTCACCCCCTTCCCCTTCCCAATCTCATATCACCCGTAATTTATTTTTCCTCCCCTTTTAATTATATTCTCCACCTCTTCCAATAGATTTCATCCTACTACAATTTTTTTTTATCTCAAAAATCATCAACCCTAATCTATCACATTCTACTTACCACAATAGATAATTGCAGTTCCTCCCTGATAGTTTCCAACGACCCCACATCCTCCCACGTAGTGTCTGGTACTGTAACGAATCCTTCTCTTTTAGCTGAAGGTTGCACCGTCTTTAAAGCAGCTCTAAAATCATCTATAGTCACTCTAAGCGATTCTAATTCTTCATCGGAAAGTGGTAACTGATCGTGTAACCAAAACAATATTTCGTCTAAAGCACTTATGTTTTGGACTTCTTTCTTTTTGGACAAAGGTTTCACCACTTGGCTTTCATCGTCTATCAAGATTATTGACTCTGAAACGCTCGAAGTTGCAGCTGGAGGTGGCTGTTTCTCAGGAGTTTCATCCACAACTATATCTGAACAATCTTCAGCGTTTTCTTTTTCTTCTGTTTCTACGTTTGTTGGAGGAGTGGTATTTTCTGTAGGTTTCTCGTTTTCCGTTACCTTCAATACAACAGGCTCCTCCTCTTCTTCTTCAAACTATAAATTTTACCAATTTTAATATTTATTTACTAATTAAATTTTTTCTTACCTTTTTCTCGTTTTCTTTCAATTCTTTAATCATTCTGTCGACTGCGACCATGGCTGCTTCTCTTGTCAAAGCTAACAAATCAGCCCCCACGTAACCTGGTGTTAGTGTGGAAAGAAGTTCAAAATCGAAATCTGGTTGGAGTTTCAATTTTCTCGTAACAATTTTCAGTATCAAGGCACGACTTTCTTTGTTTGGGATACCCAAGCAAATTTCTCTATCGAATCGACCTGCTCTTCTTAAAGCTGGATCGATTGATTCAGGTCGATTTGTAGCTCCAATAACAAGAACTCGACTACCTTGTTCAGATTTGTTGAGTTCTTGAAAAAAAAAATGATGTTTTGTTATAAATTATTTCAACGATAATTATTTTACTTACCATCGAGACAACTTAGGAGTTGTGCTACCATTCTTTTTTCCATATCCTTCTGTGCATTTTGTCTACTTTGGGTGATAGCATCTATTTCGTCTATAAATAGTATACATGGAGAATTTACAAAAGCTCTTTGAAATAGACTTCGGATTCTTTGTTCGCTTTCACCAGATACTCCAGCAACTAATTCAGGAGCGGTTACTTTGAGCAATTGTATGTTCAGTTCTCCAGCTATAGCATGAGCTAATAGCGTTTTGCCACAACCAGGAGGTCCATGTAACAAGAAACCCCTTGGAGGTGTGATTCCAATAGTTCTATATATTTCAGGATGGTTAATGTGTAATAATAACTTTGCTACTTCTTCTAGAGTCTTTTCCATACCTCCAACATGAGAAAAATTTATCTCGCCATCTCTAAGTTCATTAGCTGGAGGTGTGAATTTTCTCTTTTTATTTTGTTGACCAGTAACATTGGTTATAGTTGCATAATTATTCTTGCGCTTCTTATTTTTATCATTTTCATACGTTTGTTCAGTTCCATTTTTATCCACATTTATAGTATGTATTCGAACCTCTTTTCCTATGTGAGTTGGTACTGATGGTGGAGGTGATTCAGTTTCCTCATCACTACTAATATCTATTAGTTCATTCTCATCCATACCTTTTAACGTTGTAGGTTTTTTGTAAAGATCAACCTAGAAAAACAACATGTGTTAATATTAGTATCAGTGTTGCTGATTAAAGCATTTTGTAAATTATTGGCGAATAAGGAAAATGAATAAAAACTTACCAATTGGTTGTTCATTGAATCGTTTTCTGGAGTACAGTCGTTCAAATCTATGCTACTTTCGTCGCTGTTTCCAGGAGTATTGTCCGAATCAAGTCCGTAACGAGCTAAAACAATGGTATAAGCTTTTTTAACGGCAGCTCTGAAGACGCTTCGCTTTCGTTTCGCGTACTCTCTATACTGAGACTGTAGTTCGTCTGCTATCTCGTTTATATCTACGTAAGTTTTGTCTGTGTTTCGTTCTAGGTACTTTTGTACCCTCGCGATAATTGATGGATCAGACATATACGGCATTGGCAATGATGTTTTAATCTAAATGTTAAATACTTTTGTGGTCAAAAAGACTTACTCATGAGGAGGTCTAAGAACAATGTGATACTTGATTTGCTATTCTAGAACATTTCAATTTAAATCATATCACAAATAAAACTTTATATTTCAAATTTTAACACCGATTACACTAAATTTTTTAATCAAAATACCATATAATGCGTATATGGCGTTCTTACCAAAAATATAGGTTAGCTTTATGTTCAACTGATGAATTAGAAGTACGAATGATATATTCGATTGAAGTCGTGGCCACTTCGTTGAGTAATCGATATTCTACGCAACATGTCGACGATTAAAGTTATCTATTATTTTAATATACAATTATTACGAATTCAAGATTATGTAGAATGTCAATATTATAAAAAATTATTATTCATATTTTATATTTTTAAATATTTGGAAACGATTATAATATACATGACTTTAATCGATTATTAGATCATAGACATAACATGAATGATAATCGATTTTTTTGATATAGGAAAATCGATTTTTGTATAGGCAACTCAACATACACTAAAACCTTGATCGTAGGCAACCAAACATACTGGTTATCTGTACTGACTAATCTAATATGGTTTTTTTGTTACTTTCAGGAAGTCTGTACGACCTGACGGGGTCTTACAATCCCGGTTTCGTGCTTGCAGGAGTAGCAATAGGAATTAGCGGAATAATTTTGTTTATGATTCCTCCAATACAAAGGTGGCAATTGAAAAAATCGCAATCTAAACATATAAACATTGCATTGTAACAGCAGATATAGGCAATGTTTTAAATTTGAAACGTATTGGTACAAATAAAATACTATGTATTGTTTATTGAGTGTATGAAAAATGTGAGTTTAACGAAATATACTGATCGGAACTGCAACCTAACAAAAAAAATTGCGGTATTAGTTTAAAATGTTTTTGATACACTTTATTGATAATTTTTATATTTACATGTCATATCAATCTTACAAACACAGGGTCTGGCAAAATTTAGGATGGTAAAAGTGGATTGTAGATTAAATTTAACCTATTACATCCTTAATTACTACAGATATTGTGTGAACCGAACTGTGACTATGGGGTGCCATAACTTTTTCAGGGTATTAGATGTCTTCATGTATATGCCTACCCCAAATAGACATATATTGTTGTAGTTTTTTTTACTGTACATTCTCTTCCATCTTATCTAGATAGTTTTTACGTAATTGTATTTGTTATACCAATTTATATATTTGAAAATAATAAGAACGAATGTGTTTTTTAAATTTTTAGTCCCTTATATAAAATAAATTTTTAATGTGTAACGGTTTATGATTTGCACAAAAAAAGGCTTGAGCTACCGCCCGAGAGAAGCACTAAATGCAAGGATAAAAAATGGCGTCTATAGAAGTGTGAAGTTCAGCCGCTGCCCGAGAGATGGAAGCACTGGTTGCGTGGATAAAAAATGGCGTCTATAAAAGTGAGAAGTTCAGCCGCTGCCCGAGAGATGGAAGCGCTGGTTACGTGGATAAAAAATGGCGTATATGGCCAGTGACAGAATGAGGCTAGAATCAAACTATTATCGATGGTTTATTGGTTTAAGTTTACACCACTGTATTTGTTGAGTAAGCCTGTCTGTCGACTGTCGACACTGTCGTATGTCATCCTTTATAAATATAAACTAACTTCATATTGTTAGTGATTATTGAAAAGTGGAAGCTCGTGATACAAATTGTTTTTAAACTTCTGCGTGTGTATTTAAATGGTTTATCTATAAAAGAACTTATTACAGATACATATTTTTTTTTTGTAAATATGTTCACAGAAAGTGCCACTAGAAACTTTAACACCATAACCTATAGTGAAGATGTCTAAAATCAAGAGAAAAATAACAGTCAATTTAGGTACCAAAGGTAAAGGGGGTGTCCCCAAAACACGACCTAGCGTATTTGAAAGACTTGGAACTAAAGCCACAAATACAGGTAAGAACAATTTTTGTTGTGTTAATCATCAAAGTTTCACTATAAAATAAAACATTTACAATTTAAAATATCTGTGTAGGTAAAGAATATTGTCACCACTGGGCTCAAAGTGGTTCTTGTCCTTATGGCAAAGGTTGCAAATATTCAAGTACCCATACTCTAATAAGTCCTTCTAAACAAAGGGCTGCCAAGACTCAGAGACGACACATTAAAGATGGACATAAAAGAATACAGCATGAAGAATGGGAACAGTGGGATCCTGATGAATTGGAAGATGCAGATCCCGATGATCTAGAGAGAAAAAGGCAGGAATTACAGAGGGAATTAGAATTACAAATGAAAATGGAAAGTAAAGCGAAGAAAAAAGATAAAAAGGTAAATCAAATATGTATTACTTAAGTATTTTCTGTAACATTCTTATTGGTTGTAGAAAGAAAGTAGTCAAAGTAGTGAGACATCCAGTTCTACCACTGATTCTACTACTTCAAGTGAAGATTCAAGTTCTTCTAGTACAAGTTCAGCCGAAGCTAGAAGAAAAAAATTAAAAAAAACCAAAACCAAGAGATCTAGTTCTACTTCGTCCGAAGAAAGAGGCCGAACAAAGCACAAATCCAAGACAAAAAGAACTTCAAAGTCATTAGTTGGAGATAAAACCAAAAAAGGTATTACATTGATTTCTTCTATATTTTAATCAACTTATTATCGATTCTTTCAAATTTATTTCCAGTTAGTAGCAAAGCCGTTAAAAACAAATCTCTCTCGCCCACAAGACAAAGAAAAAAATCGGAAACGCCTCCAATAAAATCCAAAGCGTCGCTTACAAAAAAATTAAGTTCCGAAAAATCTCCGCGACCCCAAAGTCGATCAAGCATGAAGGAAAAACATCGTACACCTTCTCCTAAACCTAAAGACAAAGATCGCGAAAAAGAACAACGAGACAGGGAAAAAGAACGAGAACGGGAAAGAGAAAGAGAAAAAGAACGCGAACGAGAAAAGGAACGGGAGCGAGAACGTGAAAAGGAACGGGAACGAGTTAAAGAACGTGCAAAGGAGAGAGAACGTGAGAAAGAAAAGGAACACAAAAAGAAGGAGGTGAATAGATCACCGAAGAGGGATAACAGATCAGGAAAAGATGCCCGTAAGAGGGATACACCAGATTCTGTGCATTCAAAGGAAAGAAAAATGTCCCCAGGAAGAGGCAAAGGAAGTGGAAATATTAGAAGAGATCACAAGAGTCCTCTTAGGGATGACAAAAAAAATGACAGAAGAGATGATAGGGCAAGGTAAGAAAAATTGTAGGTAGGTATATTGTTAGTTGAACTCTCATTTTATTTGTAGGTCAAGAGGTAAAGACACTCGATTATTCGATAGAGGCTTGACACGCAAAGATGTCAAACGAGATTCTCGAGACAAAGATAGAGAACGTGACAGAGAAAAGGAAAGGCGTCTGGCGAGAGAAAGAGAAGAAGCCAGAGAAAAGGAACGAGAAGAGGCTCTAGCTAGATGTCAAGAAAGGCAGAGAGAACGTGAACGTCTTAAAAAGGAAGAGGAACAAAGAAGGAGAGATAGATCAAGAAGAGACGATAGGGGATTGGATAAACCAATAGGTGATCGAGTCGAACGTCTACTTCCTCCGCTTGAAGAACGAGTTCCACCATCACGAAAAGGTCACTCGACCGAAAGGGATCGAGATAGAGGAAGAGATGGTCGCGGACGCGATCGTACCCCATCAGATCGATCCATATCACGAAAATCTCCAGATAGACGAGGAGAGGACATGAACAAAGATCGATCGTACGACAGAGGCGGCTACGAAAGAAGCCGAGCAGATCACGAGGGAGACTACGTTTCGGGACATCGAGATAAAGATTACGACAGTCCGTACGATAGAGGGCGTCAGCATGAAGACAGAAGATATCTCGATGTCGAAGAACACTATGGAGAAGCCGTAAGAGATGACAGAATGTATGGAAACAGCGTTGACGATAGAAGAAGCAGAAGAGATATGTGGGACGATAGAGCTGATGTCGAAAGAGAAATGGATCACAGAGGTAGATATGGACCGAGAGAAGACTTGAAACAGAATCGAAGCGGAGGCGGCGAATGGGGAGATCATCAACATTCAGAATATCCCGAACACGATTGGGATAGAAACAATCGTCGTCCTTTGAATCCAGATTGGGACACTAGAGATAACTGGGATATAGATCAGCACAAACAGGCCGGGGTAGGATCTGTCGAAGAAGAATGGAGACATTATAATAGATCCATGGAAGCTTGGAACAATGAAGATAGACGTAGATGGCAGCAAGATTGGAGAGAAAGATCCAGACCGAGGAGTGCCGCTTCTCATAACGTAGAAACTATGAATGGTAAGATTTGTGTGTGGATATTTTAATGAAAAAATACTTTGAAGTATATTTTTTTAGTACCACCAACTGGAGATTCTAAAAAAGAAGTTCCTGTACCACCACAACCGTCTACAGATGAAAAAGAAGTCAAATTGGAGAGTGTAATAGGAGCGGGAGAAGAAGATACAAATAGATCAACACCTTTGTCTCAAAAACGAGCTATGGAAGAATCCTTAGACAGTCCAGGAAGTTCTAAAAAGATGTGCATTAAACCTGAAGTTATACAACCTGCTTTAGAAGACGACCTCAGCGAAATTAGCGACGATGCTGACGATATTCTAAACAGAGACGAAGTAAGTAGTAATTTTTCTCCATTTAATCTCCAATTTCCTCATTATTATAAACTTCTAGGACATACCAGAAGTTCCAATAGAAGAATCACCTGAAGCTCAAGATACTTCGCAAATAGGTGGTTCGGTAGTTGTTCCTACAACTGAACAAGCTTCGATAGCTTCCCAAAAATCGCAGTCTCCAACTCCAGAACAACCTCTTCCTCAATCACCAGCTGCAGCAGCAGCGACTACCAACGTTAAAGGCGGTTCAATTGATGAAGACAACATGGAATTGGACTTTGAAGAAATTTCCGAAGACGAATTGGAAGAGGAATCGAAACTAAGAGGTTTAGTTGATGCTTTGGGAGTCGATTGGTCCAGCCTAGTAGCCGAATCGAAACCGAGAAACAAACCGAATAGTTGTGCCAAGATTAAATGGGAAGGACACAATGTTTTGATTAACTTGGGAGTTTCAATACAATTAGCAGGTTGGTGTTTCTATGTAATGTTTAGTTTGTGATAATTGTTGTTAATTTTTAGGAGAAAATTTGGTAAAGACGATCTTGAAAGAACACGCCGATGCGAAAAAATCCCATCAAAAATATGAACCATCCGTCAAATCTGAGATCAAAGTAAAGATAGAGCCTGAAGAACCGATTATGAATGGTATGGAAGTATGCATAAAGACCGAGAAGACGGCAGTGAAAGTAGAACCAATGGATACTGATGAAGTTAACATCTCTCATTCTCTAGCAGCTATACAAGTATCTGATAGGTAAGCCTTCACCTTTTACCTCATGTTTATGAATAAGTCTCATGGTTTTGCTCGGTGCTTAGCCTTTGGTCTTGTTTATAAAGACTTCACCATCTCTCTGTATTTTGACTTGTTGTTTTTTTTTTATTTTAGAGATAAATTGGCCATTCGAAAGAACCTCTTCACCAGTGTCGGTGCTCACAGAAGAGCATTAGCCGCTAGGAGGGATTTAACGATAAGAAGACATTTGTGTAATCTACCGATCACCGATAAACACGTGGAAGTGCCGAAAAGACACGATCCGCATTTATTTCAACTTGCTACCCAATTGTTCGAAAGAAGTTTGTAATAATTTATATCATCATAAATATAATTATTGTTATGTAGTATTTTTATAATTAAATTAAATAAAAGATTAATTTAAAACTTTTGTATTAATTACCCATTCCTCTTGAGTATTGGTGGAGATGCGTGTTTACACCGAAATCTGCATCGAAATGTGAATATTTTCGACAAAAATCGCAAAAATGATTTTTAAAAATCTCAAATTGCGATTTTGAAATTTTCAAAAAAAAATCAAAATTTTATTGTTTCATCTGATAGAGCCCACCACGTAGACTCCAAATCCGATGGAGTTCCTAAGAACCAAAATTTTTGCTCTATCTCGCACCGTTTCCGAGATATTCGCGTTCAAAGTTTTTGTGTTTTTTTTGAGGCTTATCAGTCGATTATGCAACCAACTAGACCGTTTACACCGAAATCTGCATCGAAATGTGAATATTTTCGACAAAAATCGCAAAAATGATTTTTAAAAATCTCAAATTGCGGTTTTGAAATTTTCAAAAAAAAATCAAAATTTTATTGGTTTATCTGATAGAGCCCACCACGTAGACTCCAAATCCGATGGAGTTCCTAAGAACCAAAATTTTTGCTCTATCTCGCACCGTTTCCGAGATATTCGCGTTTGAAGTTTTTGTGTTTTTTTTTAGGCTTATCAGTCGATTATGCAACCAACTAGACCATTTACGCCGAAATCTGCATCGAAATGTGAATATTTTCGACAAAAAGATAGTTCGAGAGATTTTAAATAGATGGCACTAGTTATAGTATACCTACACTATACTCACTGTAGAATACTTAAGTAAGTGTCTAGATAAGGGAGAGGATGGCGGGATTATATGAAACTCGCACCGTTTTTCTGCGTGAATTTCTGAATATCACAATTTTATTGGTTTTGGCGATTTTTGTCGAAAATATTCACATTTCGAAGCGGATTTCGGTGTAAACGGTCTAGTTGGTTGCATAATCGACTGATAAGACTAAAAAAAAACACAAAAACTTCAAACGCGAATATCTCGGAAACGGAGCGAGATAGAGCAAAAATTTTGGTTCTTAGGAACTCCATCGGATTTGGAGTCTACGTGGTGGGCTCTATCGGATGAGCCAATAAAATTTTGATTTTTTTTTGAAAATTTCAAAATCGCAATTTGAGATTTTTAAAAATCATTTTTCCGATTTTTGTCGAAAATATTCACATTTCGATGCAGATTTCGGCGTAAATGGTCTAGTTGTATGCAAAATCGACCAGTAAGCCTTAAAAAAAACAACAAAACTTCAAACCCGAATATCTCGGAAACGGTGCGAGATAGAGCAGAAATTTTGGTTCTTAGAAACTCCATCGGATTTGGAGTCTACGTGGTGGGCTCTATCAGATGAGCCAATAAAATTTCGATTTTTTTTTGAAAATTTCAAAACCGCAATTTGAGATTTTTTAAAATAATTTTTATTGAAAATATTGTGATATTCACGCAGAAAAACAGAATTATTTTCATATATTCCCACCATTATATCCCTTATCTAGACGCCATTTTCTATCCATGTGTTTAGTGCTTCTATCTAGCGGACAGTAGCTTAAGCTTTTCCTTTCAATATTTTATTCTAAATATGCAGATTCCGATCTCTCCTTTCACTGAAATGCAGATATGGTAAATAAAAAGACAGGTCCGTATTTTAAAATATTTTATTCGGAAATAATTGATTTTTTTTTGTTGTTACCACATACAAAACATTTCATTTTGTCATAAAAAGTTACTAAATTAACAATAATAAATTGCTGCTCGTGCTTCCATCTCTCGGGCAGTGGCTGCAGCTTTTTTCTTATGGGTGTTTGCGACGACATGTTTAATCCATGGCAAATGTTTTTCAACCTGAAACATATTAATATTTAATAATTTTATAAATTCAAGTTTAAATTTAATCGATTTTAGGCCATTTTTTATCCATTCAACTAGTGCTGCCATCTCTCGGGGAGTGGCCAAACCTTTCACTTAGTTATTCCATGTAATTTTGAATTAATTTATTACTATTATATTATATTCTATTATAATAATTGTAATATTATCAAATCCACTACTACATGATTATAATTTAAATTCTGATACTGTTATGTATACTGTGGTAATAACACTGCCAAATTAACAGGTATACAGGTATATAGAAATTCCCGTTTATATCAACCCTCCCTTTTCCTTCATCCTTGCAATCCTTTTCATGATCCTGACCGACTGAGAAGTGAGGATCCTGCGCGTAAAAGACTAGTTTGTGAACCGCACTTTCTGTAACATGGCGTTATGAAATTACCTGGAAGATCTCAAGGTCCAAAATGTAAATATATCACTTAGATGTACCGTTTTTTGTAGCAGAGATTTGTAGAAATAGGTTTAGGTTTGCATGAGGTATATTGTTTTGTAGAATCGTTGCTAAGAAATATACCTAGTTCTTTCCACGTGGGTTTTGACCCGGTAGAGATCGATATAGAGATTTTACCAGAATTTCACAATTTTTGGAAATATATCAACATGTCATTTCTAGAAGTAAACATGATCGAAAGTAGATTTTTTTAATAATTTAATCTATTGCAAACAATTCAAATGTATACGAACTAGTTTTTTATTCTACCGTTATGGATTTTTTTCATTCAAGGTGTCTAATTATACTAGGGAGACTTGAAACTTAACTCACCTAAGGGTATTTTTTGTTGAATTTAAATACATTTTCAAAAATCTATTCACCTTATTACTAATTTCCCTCACAGCTTAATATTAATTAACAAAGTTTTCCAGTTTCTAATCCACCTATATACACAGGGTGTCAGAAATATTATTATTTCACTCTGCCACTTTCTCTGTTAAGGGTTTGTTATAAAAAATTTATTTGTTTCAGATACCTAACACTCCCTTTCTTCAAAATGGCTGTTCTTTAATAATTTATTTAAACAATTTTTTGTTATATATTTTTTTAAACTCTATAGAAATATAAATTATGTTGGAACCATATAATCCAGATGAAATATGGCTTGTTGTTTTAGGTTTTCTCATAGCATTCATTTTAGGTAAGTCTAAATATTTTTAATTATTTTATTATCCTAAAAAAATATAATGCTTATCATTTCAGCTTTCGGTATAGGGGCGAACGATGTGGCAAATTCGTTTGGGACAAGTGTGGGATCAAAAGTGTTGACAATATTTCAAGCTTGTTGTTTGGCTACAGTTTTTGAAATTTCCGGATCAATTTTGATCGGTAAATAAATTATAAAAAATATTGTTGTACCTACTCATTTTATGGTTACAGGTTATAAAGTATCCGATACGATGCGAAAAGGTATTCTCGACGTAAATATGTACAAAGATGCTGAAATAGAATTGATGCTGGGCTCAATAAGTGCTCTAACTGCCAGCGCTATTTGGTTGATCGTCGCTACATTTTTTAAGCTTCCTATCTCTGGAACCCACAGTATTGTAGGAGCTACAGTTGGCTATAGTGTAATTTTAAGGGGTACCCAAGGTGTTCAATGGAAAACTTTAGGAAAAATCGGTAAGTATACCTACCTACACATAAATATGTATCCATATATTCCTGAATAATATCCATTATTAATATCTATTCGTTTTAGTTGGTTCATGGTTCATCTCTCCAGTATTTAGTGGCATTACATCTTGTTGTTTACTGTGGATAATTAAAAGGTTCATATTAACACGTCCAGATCCTTTGGAAGCCGGTCTCATGTCTCTACCGCTATTTTACAGTTTCACAATACTCATAAACCTTTTTTCCATCATCCATGATGGTCCCAAATTACTCCATATGGATAATATTCCGTTATGGATGGCTAGTACCATAAGCATCAGTATAAGTATTTTCTTCATGGTTATCATATGGTTGTTTGTAGTCCCGTGGCAAAGAAGAATAATCAAAGAACAAGAAATTAGAGAAAAGAAAGTTGCAGTCAATTTTAATATTGGAGAATCTTCAGGTTGGTATGCATTGAATTTTTGGGTCAGTTCATAACACGTTTTTTTTTTTTAATTTAGATACTTCACCCGAAGGAAGTCCGAATCGAAAACCGAATCGCAACTCTGCCTGTTTTGAACGTCAATTAACCGTCATATCCGAAAGCACCGAACTCCAAGCACTCGATCAAAATCGCATCACGGCAGCCAAATACATTTTTCCAGTACAAACTAGCGACAAGCACGTTTTCACGGCCGGTACCAAAGAGACTGAAGTTCATAAATACGTTAGACCCACAGAGCTTAAACTCGTAGAGAGTACAACCAGTGTAAACCCCGCTTTATCTCCGAGCTCAAGCGGTGTTCCATTGATTACCAATAGGAATTCTGCTGGTCACTGTGATCAAGGTAAACACATCATTTTTTACTGGCCATATAATATTTGAGGAAGAAATTTTTCTTTTTCATTTCAGTAATGCCAGTTCGTGATATTGAAAAAAATGGCGATATATTTGTTGAAAATAAAAGTGTATCAAGACTGTTTAGTTTTTTACAAGCGCTCACAGCCACGTTCGGTAGTTTTGCGCATGGAGGCAATGACGTTAGGTAAGTTGAGTTCTAAATGCTACAAATACAATTCTTCATCTCTCTATTTTTATTACTCAAGTAACGCAATAGGACCGCTGGTTACACTTTGGTTAATCTATTCGGAAGGAAGTGTCCAACAAAAAGCCGAAACTCCTTTATTCATACTTTTATATGGCGGCTTTGGAATTTCTATTGGTCTTTGGTTATGGGGAAGAAGAGTTATTGAAACCATTGGAGAGGATCTAACTACAATAACGCCATCAACGTAAGTCTACTTTTTGTTACGTAAATCGTATGAATTACTCTTTTTCTACGCCCATCTTCAATGAAATAACGCGATTTGTGAGAAATTGTATAAAATGTTGCCGACATTTAAATATTTCAACTAGTGCTGCCGTCTCTCAGTTAATGACTGAAGTTTTCACCTATATAGACGCCATTTTTAATCCACTTGTGAAAAATTGTATAGTATGTTGCCGACATTTAGGGGCAGCAGCTAGTGCTGCCATCACTCAGGCAATGAACGAAGCCTTCATTCATATAGACGCCATTTTTAATCCACTTATGAAAAATTGTATAGTGTGTTGCCGACATTTAGGGACAATATTCCTTTATTCTAAAATGCTGTTTTTAGTTTTAAAAAATGAATATCAAATAAAGTACGTAGATAAAAATTAAACCAAGTTTTCTTTCTAAATTGTAAGTCACTTACAAGAAATGTAAACGATTTTTGAAGTTTACGAACATGGGCGTAGAAAAAAGGATTTATCAAGTAAAAAATTATAGCGATCGTTGACGTTTTAGTGGATTTACTATTGAAGTGGGTTCAGCGTTTACAGTACTACTAGCTAGTAAAATCGGAATACCTATTTCTACGACACATTGCAAAGTTGGCTCTGTTGTTTTTGTTGGTTATTTTAGTTCGTCTAAAAGAGGAGTCGATTGGAGTTTATTTAGGTAAGCTACAAAAATAAAATACCAAAACAATAGAGGTTAATATTCTTCTTTTTTTCTTCAGAAATATAATTTCTGCATGGGTGGTAACAGTTCCGGTAGCAGCTATTCTTTCAGCCGGCACCATGTTGTTATTAAGTTATATAGTTTTAACAAAAGTTGAATAGAAATTATTATTTTGAATTACATCGTCGATAAGGTCCTGAGACTAGACCCAAACCTCTCATTGTGTATTATTTTAACGCGATTCTTTCAATATTGTAACAAAAAGTGTAGACCCTATTATACGTTTTTTGAAAAATTGTCACATTTCAAACACCTGAAGTTGAGGTTTATTTATTGTGTTGTTTTTTTCAATACCTTTGGATAATTCAATCAATTTTCTATTCGATACTAACAGAGAGTTTGTTGAAAGTGGAAAATTGTATTTTGAAAGAATTATTCAATCTCATTTCAACTATAGTCTGGTGTTTGTAAATGCCCCCGTATTAAGTAAATATTAGAAAATAAAATGTTTACTGTTTTTTCGTGTCACAGCTTAGCTCTCAAAACGTAAAATTAAAATTGTAGGTTTCTAAAGCCTTAGATTATCCATAAAATATTAAAACAATTCGATTACATTCTTAATAGAATACATTAGACAACAAAAAATAAAAATTATTATTAAAACGGAGTCAAATCATTGTCAAAAGTAAAGAAAGAGTCTGTAATTTATAAACTTACGCTTATGCATTTATACATACAAGAAAATACAAGTTTGCTTTAATAATATGCTATTATTTGTGTATATTATACTGTCTTTAAATATACAGAGGATCTCCTTGTCTCAATACTGTTTGATAACTGTAATCTTCGATTTGATGTTTACTATAATAATGGTATTAATTATAATTTTATTAAATTGGAGACTTTTTCTCGCATATTTGGATCATCATTTTTATAAGTAGTGATATTTTCGTGTACTTATTATTTTTTTATTAAACTGTTAAATGTATATTTTTGATATCTATTAAAGTACCTAAAATCTCATGAAATATTACAAAATCTATTGTACGTTGGAACTTTTTTATTGATCCAAATAAATTTCTTTTTTTTTTCTTCAATTGTTTCATTTAATTTAGTCACCTCTCCCAATGCTACAAATATATGACCATCGAATGACAAATTATTATTATTCGATGTAGAAATTATAATAAAATCTCTAGTTTTGTAACAATTACAAAGATTTAAAAACTAACCAACCATAATCAACCACAATAATGTTAAATATAAAACGACCACGAGACAAATCCGAATTCCAGCAATACCTTTCGGTCATCAATCATCAGTTGCGAGTTGAGAAATCTTCAACTTTCAACTCACTTTGCTAATATGTCACAAGCCGTTAAAAATAGAAACAACAAATAATTAACATACCACTTACGATCAATATTAACGATGATGATCATTCGTTGACAAGAGTTGCCGTACGAGAAATGTGTATATTTAGTTTTCTAAATTGGTAAGCTATTTTACTATATAGAAGTTTAAGTAGAACTCACAATAAATTATTTTTTTACTTAGTCTTTGTAAAAATGGATATCGTACGAAATGAAGAACTACTAAATTCATTAATTCAAGATTATCTTCGTAGAAAATCATGTTATCAAAAAGACAAAGTGTGGATTATAAAAAAATCGTTGCTCGGAGGTTTCGGTGTTTTCGCAAAAAGGGATATTCAAGCAGGGGAAATAATTTTTATCGATTCCCCAGTACTTTTAGGACCACGTTACGTTTCAGAAACCCCCAAACAATGCACCGTTTGCTATGGGTAACAATATTATTACTTAATCAAAGTTATATATTAAAATTTTTGGTTTTAGCAAAAAGAATTTAATAAACTGCGATAAAAATTGTCATCTTACAATATGCAAATATTGTATCAACTCTGATCAACATTTAAAAGAATGTTTATTAATTAAAAAATTAATAACCAGCAAAGAGTTTACAGAAAAAGAGAAAGAACAACTAACAAAATGTTTAACACCTTTAAGATCCCTTATATTAGACGAAGAAGATTTAAAAGTAGTGAATATTTTAAAGTCTCACAAAGGTAAACAACACGGAAAGGAAGTCGATATTTTAACAGAACAATTAGGATTAAATTTATCCGAAAAAGAAAGAAATTTTATGTATTTTGTTTGTACTGTATTGGATGCTAATGCGTTTGAAGTTTTGACAGACGTCGAAGACAATATGAATAGTGTAAGAGGTACGAAAAAATTAAATATTTTATAATATAAGAGTTCGAAAAAAAAATTATTTTTAGGTTTGTACCCACTAGGAAGTCTGGCAAACCATAACTGTACCCCAAATGCTTTCCACGTATTTGGAAATGAACATAAAATGATTGTTAGAGCTGGAGTTTTTATACAGGAAAATACGGAGATTTTTCACGCTTACACAAGAATATTATGGGGTACATTAACTAGAACGTTTCATTTGAAAAATTCCAAACATTTCATATGCAAATGCGAAAGGTATATTGTATTCTATTATAACGTTAGATACAATAATACAATAAAATTTGTAGGTGTAAGGATCCTACGGAATTCGGAACGTACTTGAGCGCCATCATATGTAAAAAATGCAAAGGAAATTTGCTACCACAAAAAACGTCGAATTGGCAATGCGAAGATTGTTTTTCTACAGAACCAGCAAAGGAGATCGGTAGGGTTTTATCAATGATTGGGTCGGTGTTGAAAGGTTTTGGAAACGACGATTTCGAAATTATTTATAGATTTTTAACTAAAAAATTGCCAATATTTATGCCGCAATCGAATCAAGTAACTATCGAACTTAAATATAAGATTATTTGGATTTTAGGATATAAAAAAGGGTATTTGTGGAAAGGTAAATATGATAATATTCTATTAACCTTGCTTACTATACAGGGTGTTTCAAAAAAAGGTAACACCGTCTCTAGGATAGGTAAAAAACTGAAAAATAATTGGGGTTTGCTTAGTAAAATTTTTTTCTAACGCCATCCGTTTTCAAGATAAAGGGCGTTGAAGAAAATGAAAAATTACACATTTCTTACGATTTTGCCGAAACTACTGGCACCATTGTAATGAAATTTTATACGAATATGTTTTGGAAGCTGATATATCCCATGAATTTGTTTTTATAACTAACTCTCATAGAGGGCGCTAGTTACACGATTCATACAACGTATTATTCAACATAACTTTTTTAAGGGTAGAATTATTAGTCAAAACTCCAAGTGAACATAAACATCGTTTAATTTTACACCAAAAAGGTACTCTTGGTAAAACTCGATATTATGTACCGTTTTCGGAATATTTTGATTTGAAAATTATGAAGTATAATAACCGCTCCTGGTATAAACTAATGATAAAGTTCGCTTTTCTCTAAGTTTGCCATGTAAAATTGACATTTATTGATTGATTGTAATAATACGTTGTATGAATCGTGTAACTAGCGCCCTCTATGAGAGTTAAATATAAAAACAAATTCATGGGATATATTATCAGCTTCCAAAACATATTCGTATAAAATTTCATTGCAATGGTGCCAGTAGTTTCGGCAAAATCGTAAGAAATGTGTAATTTTTAATTTTCTTCAACGCCCTTTATCTTGAAAACGGATGGCGTTAGAAAAAAATTCTACTAAGCAAACCCCAATTATTTTTCAGTTTTTTACCTATCCTAGAGACGGTGTTACACCTTTTTTTGAAACACCCTGTATGTAATTTCAGATCTACCGTCTGATTTGATAATTATCAAAAAACAATATTGCGAAGACATTTTGAAAATAATCGAAAAATTACGTATTGGAAAATGTAAAATTAGAGGGTTGTTATATTACGAGATATATTTATGTATCGAAGAACTTAAATCCAGAAATCATAATCATTGTGTGAGTATAAAAGTTTCATTGAATAGCTTACCAATTTAATTTAATACTTGTTAATTATTACTTACGTTGCGTAGGTATTAAGTAACTCTTTCCCTGCAGCTGCACAAGTTTCTATTCTACATCACCATAACCGCACAAAATGTTTAATCAATCAGCAACAAACTTCATATTAATTTTCTGTAAAAATAATCACTTTTATAATAAACATTCAATTCTTATTAGTCAATTCACTTAAATAATATTATAGGAACAATAACAACAACAACATTGTTGTTCTCAATAATTATTTTTACTGCGTTTCATTTTGATTTGGTTAAAAAAATGTTTATAATAAAAAGAAGCACTAAATCAATTCCAATAATTGTTTATCCTCAGAGCGACTGTGGACATATATGTAACTACTTTGATCAGTTTACGTCAAATGTCAACCTACAACCTTTTAATGTTTTAGGGTGATTCGCAAACGTGTTTGTTGGAAGCAGTGGATATTTTAAAATACGATTTAGGCGCTCCGGATATTGTTAAAGAAAAAGCTGCTCAATTATATGGACATTGAATATTAAATATGATACTTACTATGAATATTTTCCATAATTATGAATTCTGTTGACAGTTTACGACATCGGTTTTTATTAAATACAAAAATACAATCTAACATAGTATTTTGTGTAATATATTATAATCTCACATATAATATAACTATTTTAATGCATATTTTTATCCACTCACTCCCTATTGTTGCATATTATCACATTTCTGACAGTGACAGCAACTGACAACTATGACAGTGACAGTATCTGACAACTATGACAGTGACAGTAGCTGACAATTGCTGTCACTTTTAGGCATTAACTAAAAAGTGGTTTTCTTGGCAAAGTCGTCAAGTCTGAGAAACTCTTGGAGATTGCGAAGAAATCGTCTTTTTAGTAAAACCCGAATAATTCAAGTCATGGTTCTATGTACCGTTACGTTTCCTTCGAAGTAATTTTTAGGATTTTCATGAGGACTTCGAATTATCGGCAAACTGTTTCTGTATTTGAATCTTTCATATTCTGGATTTCTGTTCGGTTTTCCTCTACTTCCGAATCGGAGAAGTTTATTGGTCGCCGAATCAGGAGGTAAAACCTAACAGAAAAAAATAAAATTAATTCAAAAAAAAAATATTAAAATTAACGATGGAAAAACTTACTTGCAAAACGGTATTCATGAATTTCGTCTGCTTTTCCGGCGAAACGGGATTATTAATAACAATCATTGCTTTATGTTTCCTTTCTAAATCTGCGTTTTTTCTCATGAGTACTTTCGCTTTTTTATTGAGCAATTCTTGAGCTTCGGGATATTGAGATAGAGCTGCGTTCAGATCGGCTTTACTCAATACAAACAAATTCGAATAACCTTGAGATCTAAAAGTTCCAATAACAAAATAAACATTTAAAGTGATTATTTATTTATAAAGAAATATTACCTCACGTCCGCGGTTCTTCTATTCATTCCTGGTATCCCCAAAAGACTTATTTCTCCAAACACAGAACCTTCAGATAAAGTGGCAAGAACTTGTTTCTCGTCAGGTCCTATAACCTACAAAAAAAAAAGAACTAAAACTGTCTCTATATACGTCAAGTTTTTTTTTTCATTACCTGAACATTTCCCGATTGTATAATGTACATTTCTTTTCCTACATCCCCTTTTCTACAAATTATATCCGATGGTAAATAAATGACAGACTTCAATTGCAATACCAATTCTCTTAAAAGTGCCTCATCGCAATCGGCGAAAAGTTTTACTTTGCTCAACGTTTGTATGTGTACATTAATCGCTATGTCAGTTTTCATTTTGTGCGGTAGACAATCCATTATTATATTTTCGTCTATGATAAATTCAGTTTTCAATTAGTTCAGTTTAAAGTCAGTGTAGCCAACAAAAAGTGTTATTTTCTGACAATAATGACAGTTAAAATGTACCATTCGACACATAAGACAGTCCAAGGTCAGTATGGCCAACAAAAAGCGGTTTTTTTTGACAAGAATGACAGTTAAAATGTACCATTCGACACATAAGACAGTCCAAGGTCAGTATGGCCAACAAAAAGTGTTATTTTGTGACAAGAATGACAGTTAAACTGTACCATTCGACACATAAGACAGTCCAAGGTCAGTATGGCCAATAGAAAGTGTTTTTTTGACAAGAATGACAGTTAAAATGTACCATTCGACACATAAGACAGTCCAAGGTCAGTATGGCCAACAAAAAGTGTTTTTTTCTGACAAGAATGACAGTTAAAATGTACCATTCGACACACAAGACAGTCCAAGGTCAGTATGGCCAACAAAAAGTGGTGTTTTCTGACAAGAATGACAGTTAAAATGTACAATTCGACACATAAGACAGTCCAAGGTCAGTATGGCCAACAAAAAGTGTTTTTTTCTGACAAGAATGACAGTTAAAATGTACCATTCGACACACAAGACAGTCCAAGGTCAGTATGGCCAACAAAAAGTGGTGTTTTCTGACAAGAATGACAGTTAAAATGTACAATTCGACACATAAGACAGTCCAAGGTCAGTATGGCCAACAAAAAATGTTTTTCTGACAAGAATGACAGTTAAAATGTACCATTCGACACATAAGACAGTCTAAGGTCAGTATGGCCAACAAAAAGTGGTTTTTTCTGACAAGAATGACAGTTAAAATGTACCATTCGACACATAAGACTGTCATTCTTGTCAGAAAACACCACTTTTTCTTGGCCACACTGACCCTACACTGAACTCTATTAAAATTCTCTACAATAGAATAGAGCGTTCGACTTACCTAAGGTCCTTTGCGTTTCCCAAGTGTAGTTAAACCACAACTGTACTCTGCGTTGCATATCTTGCGGCAAATTCAATCTTCGCATGTATTCCAACGTTTCGTTTACCAATTTTCGATATTCAGTTTTGCATCTGTTGGCTGTCGATATTATATCTCGAATTTGACCGATGAGAAGAGCGAAAACGAACACGCCCATCAACCAGGAGAAAGTCATAAACATAAATTCGAATTCTTGAGTTGGTTTGGGATTTTTACCTGGAAAATCGAAGAGAAAATTATATAGCACAGCGCGCGTCATATAAAACTGGTACACTTTTTTTTCCCAAAGTAAAGATTTGTACCAGTTTTGTATGACGCGCACTGTACTTAATAAGAAACTAACCTATTGAAGTAGCAGTTTTCGTGGCAAAATAGAAACATTTGATGTAAGCGTTTCCTTTTCCGTTGTAGACGAAATTATTGCTCCCGATACCTCCCCAAGAGGAAAACGAATAATAAGCACAAGCGTTTAAATGTATCAGATACATCATGTACATCAAAGTTCTCGAAATTCTAATTATATAAGGATTCGATAACAATTTATCAACCAAACTGAAACATTCCCAAAACGTATGGACTTTTAAGAATCTAGGAAAACGCAAAATTACAAATTCCGGTCCCCAGATTATGTAGAGAAAATCCAACGGTAAGAGAGACAATAAATCCAGCTGAAAAACATTATATAGTACGTAAATAATAATGATTAATGTTTATTTTTACCTTGAATCTTTTGCTTTTCATGTAATTGGCCCTTAGTAATTTGATATCTGTCACCCAAAACCCTTCGTTCAAATATTTAACTCGAGGTTGTATGCAAACCATATCGATTAAATAAATCAAATCAGCAAAATAATCGAAGGCCATCCAAATCGGACGATTTTCCTCGGTTTGGTATGGAAAAGTGCTTCTTAAGGGAATTACCCAAGCGTTAAAAAAAACTGACATGGCCGCTACGGACATCCACGCTATGTAAAAGTGTCCGTTCGGATCGAGTATTTGTTTATCTAATAAATCGAAACAATTAAATTTCATTAAAAATGTATTGATATAAAATCTTACCAAAGTATTTAAAAAATCCCGATCCACCAGTATTGAATTCGACATTATTATCTTCCATGTACTTGTCAGAAAAAGAAACACTAAGTTTAGGCTTCATAGGAATTGTTTGTTGTTCGACAGTTTCTCTGCTGCCAATCGAAGAAGGAGTTGCAGGAGTTTCTATACGTTCTCTAGCAGCCTGAGCTCTGGTCGAAAACGCGTCCACCAAGTGTCTTATCCGATCTTGAATAAACTGACTATTCGCTGCCCTGAATTGTCACAAATTTTTGAATTAAATTTAGAAAAAAAACACTTCACAGAACCTAAACACACTTACGTTGGATGAATCTCACCGTTTCTATACGAATCTTCATTAAATTTATCCTTTAAGGGATCTCGAATATAAATATTATTGCTAGTTTTTTCTAACGGCTCACTGCACCACGAAGTGTCATTTTGAGCGGTTTTGTTGACGACTTGGTCCAAAATCAATTGTTCAGGATACACCATTCTCTAAAATAATAAATATTCAATTGATTAAAAAGCACCCTCATATATAAAATAAACACCAAATGTATTATTCAGTCGAAAGCAACAAAAGCAAAAGACGCCAATCAAAAACGGAAAGACACAATCTATACTACTAGCATGCCGTTTGCCATTCAAATAGCCTACTTAATCTAATTGATTTCGATAATCAAAAGCAATCAAGGCAAAGTGCCTACTACCTACTTCGATTTATTAGATTACCTTTTTGAATCTGTAAATGTTTTCCATTTCTGGACAACGCCAAACGCGGTGTCGTTGTTGGTGTCATTCAGCTGAAGTGCTTTGGGAATTGATGATGGCAGCAGGAGTCGCATTTTTCAAGTTACCATGGTTACGTCGGTTATCGATTCGAATTTTCCGGGTCGTAGTTATCTGATAGACAAAATATCATCACTATAATTGCTATCGAATTTCCCATCTTTGTGTGTATTAATAGACAAATTGCTTATGTAAATATTATACAAATTAATAAGTTAGGTGTATGTACTTACAGGAGGTTTAATAAAAATGATTCATTAAATATGTATATAAAAAAAGCAGACGACGTAATTAAAAACATAACATTAAATTTTATTCTATAGGTACTCACCTTTAATAAAATAAATGGTATTATAACTTATTCAAATTAATTCGTTAATAATTTTAAATTATTGTATTCAAGGACAAATAACTTATTAAACAATATGGAAATGGCGATAGGTACCTACCAATCGATATTTGTCGAAATACTATCAAATGTCAAGGTTTAATAAAGTGTTTTTTTTATTAAACACAAAATAAAAAATTGTTGAGTACCTATACTGTCGACCAGTTGTTGCTACTTCATTTTCAAGTACCCCTTGTTTGTAACAAATTTGTATTTATAATTTAGATTATAATAATAGAAACCGAATAAAACAAAGCCTAAATATTTTACATGTTTTTTTCCTTTCTCCATTTTGATTAGGAACCCAAACACGTGAAAGTAATTTTGAGGTTAAGTGAAACCACAGAGTACACCATCTAATGGTGTACTCTGTGGGGAAACTGACAGCAGGACAGAGAAGAGAAATAGGTTATGTTGATGTTGTGTCTGAAGTACAAAGTATAAAAAGGTTAGGCAGGAAACCGATATCAAAATTGTCTCATAAGATAAGCAACGATAATGTTGTTAAAGGTCATCACCAACGAATAAACGAGTTGTTACTAAATTCATTATTAAAAAATCTAATAAATCGAATCGATAGGTGCAATCAATTTTTTTTTAAGAAAACATGTCGGAACAAGGAGAAAAAATGCATAGAAGAACAAAAAGTGTAACCAGAGCCGAAGAGATACAAGCTGAGGAACAGAAAGCGAGGAAAAATCAACCTGATAAACCGTAAGTGAAGAAAACCAGTTTTTTATCCAGATATCATATTGTATTATTCGATTAGGTGCCATAAACCCAGAGATTCCTTATTTTCTTGGAATTCAGGATTTGATAATTTCACAGGATTTATAAATTGGGCATTTCTATTACTTTCCATAGGAGGTGTAAGACTGTTACTGGAAAATTTTATAAAGTATGTATAGCTTCAAAAGGTTTTCGAACATATTTACCAATTATTTTTTTTGTAATTATAGATACGGTATAAGAATTGATCCAATTCAATGGTTGTACATGTTAACAGGTCAAGATGATTCTGGATCTGGACATCCATCAATTGTTTTGATTGCGTGTAAGTATCTCAATGACAATTTAACGGTTGAATTTTCATTTACTTATTTTATTTAGACTCTTGTGTGCCTGTTACATTGTGCCTTTTAACAGAAAAAGGTTTAGCTATGGTAAGTAATTAGTAAGAAGAAATAAATAAGCTTAGTGATTGAATATTTTAGGAAATTATTCCAAATAGAGCTGGTATGTTTGTTCACGTGGTAAATCTTGTTGCATTAAATTTACTTCCAATGGCTGTAATACACGTTAAAGATGGTTTTAGTTTAGGTAAGATAATATAAATGTCAAATTTATATACCTGGTTTATTTCTAAATTTGTTTTAGTTGGAGCATCCACAGTTACAACTTTATATAGTATATTATTCCTTAAATTATGGTCTTACGTCCAAGTCAACATGTGGTGTAGACTCGCCAGACACAACACTAAGGGCAGTATGAGAAGACAGTCGATGTCGTATAACAATTTAAGAAAGAGAAAAAGTATGTATTATATCCAATTATACCAAAATAAATAATTTTTATTCATCTTTTAGATAGTGATAGTAAAGGAGACTCCTTAGAAGATCTAAAACTAGTGCAGTACCCTGACAACCTAAGCCTTAAGGACATTTACTACTTTCTACTAGTACCTACACTATGTTACGAATTAAACTTTCCTAAAACAGATCGAATAAGAAAAAGATTTTTAATGAAAAGAATTATCGAAGTGGTATTAGGTACACAATTGATATTTTGTGTGATACAACAGTACATGATTCCGTCTGTAAAAAATTCCTTAATTCCATTTAGCAACATGGATTATACAAAGGCAACGGAAAGACTATTAAAATTAGCAGTGAGTGAACATGTTCAATTACGAGTGTTATTTCACTTTTTAAAATTATTCTATTATAGATTCCGAACCATCTTGCATGGCTATGTATGTTCTACATAATGTTCCATTCCTGGTTGAATCTACTGGGTGAAATTTTACACTTTGCAGACAGAAGTTTTTATGGCGATTGGTGGAATTGTAACAACATCGACAGTTTTTGGAGAAACTGGAACTTGCCCGTACACAGATGGGCACTAAGACATTTATATTTTCCACTTATCGAAATGGGTTATGGAAAAACGCTAGCTAGTCTGGCTGTATTTTTTATCAGCGCATTTTTTCATGAATATATGGTAAGCGTACCATTAAAAACATACAAAATATGGGCTTTTATGGGTATGATGGCTCAAGTACCACTGTCTTTCTTCTCTAGAGCTATTGAAAAAGCTTATGGACCACGTTTCGGTAATCTAGTATTTTGGGCCTCTATTATATTAGGACAGCCCCTTTGCATTATGATGTACTACCACGATTACATTGTTGTGAGGTACGGAGAATCATTATTGGAAGATTATTCCCATATTTAATGTTTTATCGAGTTCTATGTAAGTGAAATGTTGTAAATGAGATATATATATTTTTTTCAATGATAGTTGAATATATTTTGCAAGTTTTAGAATGTTATTTTTATTCCCGAAACCCTTATCAACTGAAAAATATACTTTCGTAATATCTAACACATTTTTTACTCGTAAATTATACAAATTAAGCTTGTTCAAGTAAATAATTCAAATGTGATCCAACATTAATCTCTACTGGTTCTTTGCCCCTAAAAGTAAATAGTTTCAATATTTACTTTATCAAAATTATACAAATACGATTATAATAAAATTGCAAAACTTACTTTTCGAATAATCTAGCTCCAGTCAATCCCTTCACTTGTAGAACATTATCACGTATAGATAACAAACATCCTTCCCTTATACCAACGACAGCTTTAGAATGTTCTTCTTCTTGGTACTGTTTGATCCTTTGCTCCCTAGTTTCGCCTTGAAATGTAGAATTAGTATCAGCATCCAAATAGTGGGGATTTATGTTGAACGGAACCAATCCAAGAGCTTCAAATGTCGGAGGATACAGTATGGGCATGTCATTTGTTGTATGGATGCTTGCCGTTGCAATGTTTGAACCTTAAATTATAAATAAATAGTATTTTTTAATGTAAAAGAAACTATTAAGAATGTTATATACCTGCACTTGCTCCTATGTAAGGGACTGCCTTTTCCAGTACTCTTTTTCTTATTCGTTCAACTAAATTCAAGTCGTACAGGCTTTTTAGAAGACGGAAAGTGTTTCCTCCTCCTACAAAAAATGCTTGAGCTTGTTCGATGGCGTTAATAGGATCCTGTTGGTGAATACTGCTTATTTGGAAACCTGGAAGAATATTATTAAAAAAAGTGATTAGATAGAATTGGTAAAGTTGCTTACCCCATTTTTTAAAAGGAATTTCCACAGTTTTGAAATATTCTTCATAGTTTTTCAAAGCATACGGTATGAAAAGAACATTTTCTACTCGCAGTCTAAAGTACAAAAATTGGAATTGTTATTTAAGGATTAGGTATTATCCTAGTTTACTTACTCTCTTAATAATTCACAAATTTCATTTTCGGCATATTCCAGAAATCGATGACCGTGCAATTTTGAGCTCGAAAGAAGTAGTAAATTCCTTTTTGGCATTTTATAAAATCAGATGCAATTTAAAAAATCGAAGCACACAAAAAGCAACAAAATCTAAAACCTGTCCAAGGGTAAGAGATACAGAAAAGTAAAATCTATTAAACAAACAAACAACTTGAAAAGAAAAAAAACAAGATTACATTGTCAGCTGATCAAATACAGTTTTTATATTAGAATTTTTTGACAGACCACATCAACACCATAGATAACACGCTGCATACCTGAAGGTATTGGTGTTGTCTATATTTGGGGGTTACATAAGATTTTTGGTACAGAACCGCATTAGGACCATTTTCCGCAGTTAAAAAGAATTTTTACACGAAAATAAATAAATAATTTCGAATTTCTCTCATATTATTATTTATTTTCGTTACTATAACAAGACAATTACAGATATAATACATAATTTTAGAGGTATTATGTAAAACTTTTTGTACATTAAATTATTTACAAAAACGACACAATTCAGGAATGTCAAACTATTTAAAGACCTTTTATCTTAAAGACTAGCATAGATAGCGGTAAAAGTGTGAAAAGAAAAGATAAAAGTTACCGGGAGAGATATTTTTCACTAAATCTCACTCCGTATCAAACGCAGCGAGACAAATAGGTACTACTTAAAAGTACTTACTATATTACTATTATTTCTCTGAAAAATTGATATTTCCACTAATACTGACTCGAAATTTTGCTTTAAAAGTTTAAAAACTAAATAAATATTTCGACTAAAACCAAACAACAAAGGAAATAGTTATGAAGAGTATAAAATACGGAGAATATACCGGGTGCGACAATAAGTAGTTAAGACTGTACGCTTAATCTTTGACAAATATTCTCCACTCTCGTTCTTAGATGGCTGAATACGTCCCTGGATAAATCTTCTATGGTAATATATTTGCATTTGTGGAAATTGAATATATCTATTAAAAATTCTATAACCTAAAAATGTATGTATATAGGTATTTCTAGAAGACCCCTCGTAATTCGAACTAACCTGATCTTTAAAATACACGCAGGTTTCCCTGAGCATTTCGTCGGAGCCTAAGAAACCCCAAGCCAATAAAGGTGATAATTGTTCAGATATAGTGTAAAAATGCGACATAAAACCGTCAGGAAATCGCAATCTTCTTCTTTTCGCTTTCAATACCGACCAAACTGCAGTCGTAAGAGCAGTTTCTTTGAAACCCTAAAAGTATCCGCACTGTTTCAAAATGAAATGTAAAAGAATTTGATACTAACCTTGGACAACCATCTGTTTTGTATAACTGCAGTGACCGATGAAGGAGGATTGTTTAAATCTTCAAAAGCATCCATTAAAATATAATCCAAGACTACGTCGTAAAAAGTTAAAGCTTTGATTCCTCTGGCGCTCAATTCTTCTTCCAGATCGCGCCAATTTTGAGGATCTTGACTGTATGTCATCATCTGTTCGTAACCGATTAAAAAGTCTTTGGGATCTTTGTCGGCGTACAGTAAAAGATCGGCTAAAATCTGCCTTCCGGCGTCTGTGAACCAATTGTATGTCGTCCTATCTCTGAGCATATGTTGAAAAGCCAATCTGAGACAGTGGAGCTTGGCTAAATATTCCCCATCGGATCCACACTTGACGATTTCCGTTCGAAGAGTTCGACAAGGGATTCCTCCGTTTTCTACTTGTCGTAAAGCGTTCTGGTACAAGGGATAACTCTCCAAATCGGGAAAATATTCGGAGAATTCCTCAAATTCCCTCAAATCCGCTACCTACAATAAAAATATTACATATCTAATATTATATATTCACAATTTATTACTTACCACATCTTGTGCTGAAGCGAAACTTTCTCCTTCCGATAAATTTATATCCTTACCGAGCGTACCTTCCCTAATTCCACTTTCCGATCTGAACAGTATCGACATTTCGTCTAAGAACAACATTTCAGAATTCTCCTGAAGTTCTATGGCATATTCTAAAAGTTGCTGAAGATCTTTACAGAAAGCCGTTTCTTCTGGACCCAAGACTGGCAAAGTGGTAGATCCATCTTTAATATTTCGATAAGCTGATAAAGCATCTTCCCAATATCCTATGCACGTTTCTAATGCTTCCATACCTACAAAAAATAATTACAAATCATATAGTATGTTTGTTATTGAATGAATGTGAAGTGCACTTTATATAAAACGATTTTAGTATGCTACTATTTCACTTTATGCAAGCTCTGTTACAATTCACAATGGCGATAATGGCAGAATGGCGGGTTCCTTGCTTCTTGTTCAATCTCTTTATTTATTGCGCATGACCGGTTAGATAGGCGCATGCCCGGCTACAATAATAGATAGGCGCATGACCGGATACTATAGATAGGCGCATGCTCGGTTACAATGGATAAGCGCATGTGCCGGCGCATGAGCGCACTGAACATACTTTAAATAATTCAAAGATTAAATCAATTGCACGAATACAGTAACTTTTTAATCTCTTTATTAAATTGTTCGCATTAGCATTTTCAGAATGCAATTGAATGATTTGTCAGGACGAGTTAAGCCTAAGAATAGGTACGTATTACATGCTTTTATTAATAAAGTATATTAACCGTAAGTAGATGGTTTTATTTAAGTGCTTTGAAAAAGAAACAAGTGGCAATTTACATTACCGTACAATTGCCGTCTTCCTATAACTCTATTTATAAATCTTAGTAGGTATTATTAGTAGCCTCGACATTTATTCAATGGCCGCATAATTTCGTCAATAAAAACCTAATTACGTATGTTTGTAGATGTAGAGAAAATTAAAGAAATGTAAGTACGGTTCTGTATCTTTGTTTTAAGTTTTATTCAGTTTGAAATAACGGAATGACGTGCTAAAAGCTAGTAACAGGTATATATCTCTTGCGGGCTCATCGACAGAAAAAAAGGAATATTATAATCTCGTGAATCATTTTCCACGTTGTTGAACGTTTGTACGTAGGTAATTTATACTTAAAAGAATCCTTCTTATTATTGCTATTATTACTATTTGATTACTATTACACCTTATTGTTACACTTTACGATTCGATGACCTTAGACCAGATGAGAATACAGTGCGATCAGTATGATTTAGGTATATGGAATTCTTTTTTTTTATGATAAAAATCTTATGAACAACCTTTCTGTGATTCATTTAATTTTATTTCGTTACTTTCGGATGATACAAAATCCGAGTTATGACTCATGACGTCAATTTAAAGGTCACCAGATATTCGAGCTAAACTAAAGGAATGTAGTTGGTAAATACCAGAGTATGTAACTATTATAATAATTGTAATTTTATATACCGTAAATTTATATTATTTTTTTTTTCAATGAAGTTATTAGCTACAAATATTTTGACCTTTGGTTAAAGGTGACTTTTGCCATAATATGCAGCAAATCTTGTTTATGTAATCAGGGTCGGTAAACCCGTTCAGACTTCAGACTAAATAAACGTTAAAGCAAACGTTGGCATTCTCAGTGCGATATGATAAAGAAGATAAGTATCTAGATGAGTATACGCATTCAAGATTTATTCCTAAATTACTTATTTCAAAAAATATTGTATACTTATCAAAAGGAAGCTTTTATAAACACCCTGTTGATAAAACAAAACTTCTACCATCATACTATGCTTGATCATTTTGGGAAAACAAAACAAATTTTTGAATATATAACGACCCACAAAATTATTGGCCTTGGTAATTGCTCGAGATATCCCATATTCGATATACTTGTACACCGTTACCTTGAAAACAATGAGAAAAATAAGGAGACACGCACCTGTATTGAGGAAGTTTATATCGATTAACAATGTAATGTTAATTAAACCGAAAGAATGTTTTATTCATTAGGTAGTCATATTACGTAATTTGGAATTTATATTGTCACAAAGAATCAAAACAAGTTTTCACTTCGATGACATATTTAATCGGTGAGTCGTTTTTTTATAATTTTAGGTTAAAAAACTTGATATGCAAGATATTTTTTGTCCTACTTTTTTATATAATATAATAAATAAAATATCCAAATGACCCAAATATATTTCAAACGTCATCTCATCGTTATTTTGATTAGTGTTAACCGGCATCAAGTTTTCTTGGCACGTTCGGGATTTTAAATTTTCCTCCCCTATTCCTATCCTTGAGCGTCTTTCAACCACCATCGACCCGGAGTAGAAACGATGGTCCTTCGTCGTGACGCGATGACGTCGTCGCTTTTTCCGGGCTCCAATCCGGATCGGCGAAACCGTCCCCACTTCCTTACTTGCCGGGTCACTATGTTCTTGGTTCATGTTTTATGTAACGCGCTGTTGTCAAACATCACACAGCTATTACTAGCGATCAAGTTAAAGTACCAAAGTATATTCAAAATTTTTATTGGCATTAACTGCAAAACATATGATTTTTTTCACACATTTTTGTTCTTCAATAAACGTACGAGTGCAATCTCAAAGTTACTCTTGTCTTTATTGTCGACAAATAGTTTTTGGGTATTTTTTAATAAACCTGGCAACTCCGCATTAATTCACAACCGGCAAAACGCATTGAAGCCGTCCCGCCATTAGTTCAGCAGTTGTTCTTTATCCGCATTGTTGTTGATTTGAATCGATATCACATCAACCCCCTTAGAATTTATATTGAAAATCATTCTGTATTAAAATCGCTATTCAAATAAAAAGTATTCATTTTTGTGAGTGAAATAGTGAAATTACTAATAAGTGTTATAAGTTTTTTTAAATATTAAAGGATACCTACCAACTGTAAAAATTACCAGATATCAAAAAGGTAGGTTATGTCTTGGTAAAATAAATTTAAAAGACAAGTACCTATAAATAGTGCTTTAAAATCGTAGAAATCAACAAAGTACCAACAAAAATTTATTTTTAAACCTGACCATAAGCGATTAAATACCTATAATAAATTAGTGACATTTTGTATCTCCGGTGTCAGAAGGTCATCAAATTGTACCTCGTAATTACGCAGATATAATTTGTTTCCAATTAAACATGATAATAATTATAAGAGCTTAAATGTTAGGAAAGGTTATGATTGTTAGAGTAAACATTAAGGGATTCAATGATAATAAGGGCGGTCAAGGTTGTACCTAATGCCCCAGTCACCTTGATATTATTAATAGTTTTATGTGGATCACAAACTGACTATAATATCGAAGGAATAAAGAGTTATCAAAGACGTAAAACTTTACATTATTTATTATTAAACCATCATAATAGATTGTGAACTTCAATCTTTATTTTGATTTTTAATTCCTACGTAGATAATTGAACAGCTTGTTGTATATTTATTGTGTTCAAGTGCAAATGAATTGAAAATTATTGGAGAGGTTTCTATTAAACATTGTATAATGTGCTTTTGTATCTAATGGATCTTAAAAACACCTGATATAAGAAACAATGCTCAACTTATAGACGAGAACATCCCTATAATATGAGTTTTATAGGGCATTTTATAACTAATTTAGAATTATGCGTAAATCTTTCAACTAGGTTAAACATTTCCTTATTTAAACTAGAAAACGTGGTTAATGGTATTAACAGAAATGGTCGTTATTTATGTTTTTACTTCTCTCGTGACAGATTCACGATCGCCATTATGATAACAACGATGTACACCATTAAAGGAACTTTAGTGTATGTTGTTGCAATAGCAAAAGTTTTTCGCGATAATACCATGTTAACAACAATAATTTGATTATTCAGTTATATAATTGAATAAAAAACATTTTCTAAAACTTTTTTTGTAAAAATTGAAGCAAATTACTGAATTAATTAAGACAGCGTTAAAAATAACAGCATATTTAAGTGCCATGACTCTTTGCACGCCCTTATATGAAGTGCTTTGGCTTTTAAACGCCTTAATTGTCACAAGATGTTCATTAATTTTATTCACCCGAACCCAAACTTGGTTGTAGACGTTTTAACAAGACCCGACAAATTAATAAGAATGCACACAGACAAAAAATGCTGTTTTTCTAATTAAATAACAACATATCTTAATAAAACTATAGCTATTTCACCGTATTCCATACTGAAATAAGATGTCCTTATAGTTCTAGTTAGAATGTAATTAGTTGAACCTTTTTCCATTTACGATTTATAATATCGATAAGGGCATTAAAATCAGAACGATTGTATGTATTTCTATATAAACTTCAATCAATAATTGTTAGTACAGGCTTTCTGTCGTCGATATCCTAGACACAGTTTACGTTTTTATCTTGTTTTAATTTTTTATAAAAGTTCAAGATTGAGTCAGACTTATTTATTGCTGTCTTGTGTAATAATTTTACTATGCAAAATACTAGCAGCATAAAGAAGTGAAATAGATGGAAAAAAAACAAAGTTTCTTGATATATTATTTCTAAAAAATTACTTCTAAAAAAAGTCATTCTATTTTTGTTTGTGTGAAAAATGAAGGAGTAAACCAGTTTGTGTAACCTGAATCTTATAATATATTTCCTTTGTGAATTGCATGTTTGTATGAAACCCAACCTGTTTTATGGTTTTTACGGTAAATCAACTAAAAATTAACGTTTAAATTATCCGAGCTTTACTGTATTACATCATCGACACGTTAAAGCAAATAAACTAGGTACAGTGACTTCATTTCCATAACATTAAAAGGACAAAACACCAACAAGTGGATGACGTATATAGGTACCTATAGTTTGTCATTATATCGAGTGAATACTTGAAAATAGTAGAAAAGTATAAGTGGCTGTTTCATAATACCTGAAAAAAGAGGATGAAAAATACTTGAAATTATGTCCTACACTTCTGAAATCGAGATAGTTTAAACAGACCTTAAGATGCGGAAGATTTAAGGGGGTTGGCATAGCAACGGTTCAATCGAAAATTGATACAGTGGCGGGGATAATGTGGTACATATTCGCAAAAATCAATATTTGGAAAAATAATTATTATTAAAATAGTGATTAAAACCAAGAAATAAATATTTTTAAGGCACATTAAAAACTTCCTTTCTGTGAAATGTAAAAGAAAATTCACTATTATTATAGGTACCTGCATTATTCATTCAATTGAATACAAGAATACGTTAGATTCTTTTGTTCGCACTCACCCAACCAGCAAGTTCGTGGTTTGAAGACGTCTCTTGGCATTTTCCAAACAAGAGATATTCAATTTTTCACATAAAGGACGCCACTGGTTTTCCGTCTGTTTCAAGGATTAACTTTTTCATCCCCAAATCGTAGGGAGAGTAATACCTTTACGAGGGATTACCTTTTTCCACTTGGATGTAGTAATAAAATCAAAATGCATGCTGTAGAGTTGGGTGAAGAGGGCAGGACCGTATTGAAACGCGTTTCTACCTAGCCGGTGCACGTGTTCTCAACATCAAACGAGATCCCTAGGGCGAAATTAGAGCCCTATACAAGAGCAGGGAACATGTACCGTTATTTGGAATTGGTAATGAGTAAATGTTTGGGTTTGTATGGCAGATAGGGAGATCGAAAAGCTTGTTGAGAATATGAGAAAATGTACAGATAGGACTAAACTTTACTAAATCTGCAGTTGTATTTAATGGTGCTAATGAAAGTGTCAGGAAACGTCTGGAATATAAAAAGAGCTGATAAAATGGCCTTAAGGCTTTACCATTAGGAAATTAAAACGTGATGTAGTTTCTCGCTAACTTAATGTGTTTTAAAAGGTTCGTGATAAGCGAGAGTATCCAGGACCAAAGAAGGACTATTTCATCAAAATTAGAACATTATATAAAACTAACCATTAGGAAATTTACAAACCTAATGATGTAAAATAGTAATAAACAAACAACAAAGGGAACTTTATTGCTATAACCTTATGAACTAATAGGTATTATATAACATCGTTCATGAAATTTAAAAAATTATTTTTAGAAAAATAATTAGGTCAATGGAAATTGCAATGGTCATATGATGAATTTCCTGATTCTCTGGTAACCTATCTGCGAGCCACTGTATAAAATATGATCAACCTTGACCGTGAACCGTTCGTGAATTGCACTATTGTGGGAAATGAACACATTGGTGCCACACCATCTTATTCAACTAATTACAATCCGATTACGGTCAAAATTCATTTCGAGTCTTTATTCGAATAAGGAAATTGATACGCGTCTAAACATTGCATTATAACGTGTTCAAGTTCTACATATAGCAAATTGATCAGACGGGTCTTATTTGTAAGGAAAGCCATTTCTTGCTGTTATATTATTCTGTTATCAATTATTATCATAAATTATTATAAATAATAAGTTTAACCGTTCCTCGTGGTTACACTGATTATTATTTTTGATTTCGAATAGGTACTACGGTTCAATGGCATTATATTATGTAATAACTTGAATCGGTTGATTTGCTATCGTTATTTTTTTCTTCAGAAATACCACAAATCTTCTATCAAGTCATCTCCATTATACCCTCGATTATACCTAGTTTATTGAACTTATTATTATATTTATATTGTTATAAAAAAAAATGTAGATAGTTGTAGGTACCTATCATTTACAGTTACAGTCTATGAATGGATGACCTCGATGGTTTCATGTAAAAATATTATTTTTAATCACTCAGTATACTTATTTGATTTGGGTGGTTGCATTTTGAGGAAAATGTCAATACTTGAATTACACTAGGACCAGGAACGAAAAGCCTTTCTATATTACCACTGTACAATGTACATACACCACTAAGTCAAACCCGACCCTGATAATAACGATTGAAAAGCGAAAGAAACGTAATTAAAAACGTTGTGGCGGTCGACTTATTTTTTATAAAAGATTCATTCAAGTTATAGTATCTGATTCTAATTACTTTAAGCTATATTATTATCTATACGTATTTTTAAAATATCAAAAATATTATAGGTACATATAAAGTTGCAAACGCTTGATTTTGTTGTTAATACCAACACGTGCTATGAAATTCTTTTAAATTGGATACACAAAGTTGAAAATTTTGTTACCTGTAACATTAATATAAACTGGTTTGTTCACTAGATGAATTATTGAACTTTCTCTAGAAACATAGATGTCCCCTTTAAAAATATGCGTAGATCTAAATATTAAAATTGAAATGAAGAACTGTTCTTCTAAGAGATATCCATCATAAGATGAACGGATTTAGATTCACGAATACATTATTTATTCTATCGAAACAGAATTCAATCACGGAAGGAATTTCATTTTATTAAACGTGACAAAGGTCACATGATTTTCAAATAACTGTGTTTTTTTTCCAAATTATTTCGTTCCTATTTATGCATAATACCTATTTACATAGTTACATCATGGTGACAATATTAATTTAAACAAATTGAGCACCGGAGACCCAAGAATAAAAAGTACATTTATATTTATGGCAATTTTACAAACTCTCAATGTCACTTTTATTATTAGAAAACGTATTAAAAGACAATATTAATTTGGCAGTGACTAATCGACCTAATTGATACGCTCCAGTCTATAATTTATAAGCTTCTGATTGTTGTTATTTCATTAACAAAACACAAAGGGTAAATGTCATCTGATATCATTGGTTATCTATTAATATATAGCAAAAATCTTGTAGATTATCTTTGTATATTTTGTTGACCTTAAATTTCAAAATAGTCTTTATGTAATAAAAAAGGAAAAATAATTGTTTATAAAAACTATCCAATTCAAGAAAAATAATATGCTATTAAATTTCGAGCTAATTAGGAATTTACAAACAAGTAGAACTGATAATTATCTCGTTATGTAAGTTGGTCACATTTGTATAATTCTGTCTATAAACATGCTCGTTATGGAACTAAAAATAAATTTGGAAATTTACGCGTTGGATGCTTAAACAAAAAACTAGTTTATTACTCGACAGGGTATTGAAAAAAATATATATCTCCTTAAAAGTATACTCCCACGATATAGCGAACGTGTATACAATAAAAATTAAGGCAAAAAGATTTTCCATGTACAATTACAATCACTTGAATTGATATATGGTAGTAAGCGAACCACGATCCGCATACCAGATTTATTCTAAAATACCTACACGGTGGAATTTAATAAAAATAAAATAGAACTTCAAAATCAATCCTTCCAATACCTATTTCATAAAGACAATATTAATATTTTTATTTATTTTTCCCTTCACCCTGTAGACTGATTGGTATGCTTAATGCTAATTTATAATTACTGAGTGTTCTGCACAAATTTACATTGTAATTTTTTCAAACGTGATCCTCATTGTAATAATAACTGGAGGATTTACGATCGAAAATTTCAAATTCAGACACGGTACATTATTTTAATGAATGAATAATACCATTAACAATGCACCATTCAAAGGGCATTTTTAATATCATTGGCACCACTATATTATTTATAACACAAAAAAAATCGAATACTCATTGCTATTATAATTAAATACTTTATCGATGATTCAACACAGCGGTTTTCAACATTTGCGTATAACTTGAAGTTGTTGAGAACCGCTGTTTTAAAATATCGAGAGTCATAGTTGTGTGTGAGGTTAGAATGCAGATAGGTACTCGACTCTCCTTTTATATTATTGATGTTATCATAATAAATACAATATGTTTGTTTAAAAGCAAAAATAATTGTTTAAATATTGATTGAAGCTTTTTATCTATTTTGAAAACCGTCATTATTATATCTAGCCGTCAAATGTGTTCAATTCAAGAAAATAGGGAGAAAGCGTATTGCAAGAGAAATGCAATAATGTGCACGCTACAAAATTCTTAGTTGTTGAAAATAATGTGAAACGTCTGAACTTTGCATGATAGGAAAAAGGAAAGGTATATGTACTATATATTTAGTAGAATTGCTACGTGTGTTTTATATCGATCCAAAAAATTCAGGTAGTCGGGGCTTTTATAGAGGGTTTCAAGAGAACGATTTTCAAGAATCTTTTTAATAATATTATCAACGTATTAAACAAGAATGATTAATTTTAATTATAAATAAACAGCTTCAATTAAAGAGACGGAGTGTTTGCTAAATAATATTTCAACTCATCAGACGTTTTCATTTATTTTGGTTGTTTTTCTAAAGCATTGACTTTATGACTTTCTATAACTATAGGTTAGAATTTTTTATAATATGTACGTTAATATATACTTCAACGGAACATTTCAACATTTTTTCTGATATAAAAAAAGAGATTAATGTCTGAATGTTGACTTTTGTATTAGAAAATGGATTAGTTTGAAACCAGTATTTAATAAAATTCATCATTCTCGTTCTGATGCATTCTGTAAATATCTAGAGAGAGAAAAAAAGTGTAAATCGTAAATCTGTATGTTTTTACTGTACAACTTCTGATATTTAAGTATTTTCTTCTTCTTTAACAAACTATAGATACATTCAAGTGTTATCCAGAACATTAATCCTTTAATCTAAACGTGCTATTAACAAATTAAAGCAAATTGTTTCAATTTACGAATGTTTTCGAGTACTTAAAGAAAACAATTGAAACGTTTATTCCATCAATAAATAATTCGGCCACATTTTAATTAGTAAATATTTTATTTTTCAATGTGCAACTCTACTGTAAAGTAAAATTACTCGTGTTAGTTGGATAAAATATATCTGGAGGTGTAATGATTGGTTGTTGAAGAAATTACATATACAAGACGTACTTATAGCCGATTTGCATATGGAATTGATGAGTGTTAATGTAAATCGATATCAACATTATATCGTTTAATTCATTTTCACTTTCTATTTCGCTATTTACGTATATTATTTTTTTAAATAAAAATATTTAATTGCCGATTTAGTACAATCTGGGTATGCCATAGTCGAATCTACAAGATTAAATAACGGATCAAAATTAAATTTATATGAGTGGGTCAAAAGACGTGGGTAGTAAATTCTTCCTATGTGGAAAACACCCATCTACGAACTTGAACTTAATAAAGGTAAATCTGTTTTTAAATATAACGCACGATCTGAAACATCGTAGTGGAAAACTGAAGGAAATTAACGAAGAGATCGTGGGTGTTAAGAAACCGGTATCTTGTCTACAATTTTTGAATAATACTCCTACGGCGTTTTAAATTCTATAGTGCTGATAAACATTACGGTTCTTATAAGTTTCATTTCATTATACAAATATGGGATAAAGAAGATCTCTAGAGGAAAGTTAAATGCACATCTAATCAGAAATAATATGCGGTTTAAACCAACAATTTATGTCCTACCAATTGAAGAAAATTTCATTCATTCATACACTTTTTCAATTGATCCACATACAGAAAATAGCAAGCATATATAATAGATAGAGAAGTGTATTTAATTCATTTTAGAATATCATACGTGATAGTAATTCTCAAAAAACAACTGTTTATTCAAAAATAAAAAAATCTCGAGATGATTAATGACGATCTAGTAGCTAATAATTAACAACAAATGTAGATGTAAGCACGTACTTATAATATTCCTAATGAAATCATTCAAGTCATTATTAATAGTTGTTAATTACCTATCGAGTCATCAAGGGGAAAATTTAATTTGTTGAAACTATGAATTAATATTTCAAAGTTCTAAAACATTAATTATGTAAATTCAAAATGTATTCGAAGATGTATATCTACCACTACCACCGAATACAAACATAAACATTATTTGTTCGTGCAAGGGTGGAAAATTTCCCAACCTAACCTATTTTTATATTTGAATTTTTGTTTCATTTTAGCGAAACCATGAATCTAATACATTGGACGTTGATACTAGCGAAATTTTGTTTTGTTTTCGTCCAAGCAGAACCATCAGTTCACATTCTCGCCGAAAATCTGGAACAATTTATTACATCGACTACACTAGAATGGGTTCCATTTAACGACAAAATCTCACTAAGGAATGCCGTCGTAGCAGCTTATCAAGTAGTTGAAGGTAAGAATATATTCAATACGGTCCTGTTTGTTGTCACTGGTATGAAAAGAAAAAAAAAAGCCGTTGGTTTCCTCCGATTCTTTTCGTGTACTGAGATTGCTACACTCTCGTCAAACAATTATTGTTTGTACAACGGTTTCAAAATTAGTTCCACAAATACCGCTAAATGTAGGTATACAGTGTTGAAGATATACGAATGAAAATAATAAATCAGAATGAATCGAAAATACAAAAAGTGGATATTTTAAATTGAGGCAACCTCGTATACCTATATCTAATAAAAAAAATTGTTAGCAATAAAAAGTTAAAAGAAACTGACATTATAACCTTGAAACGTATGTAATTAAATTGTAATCAAGTAGTGCAAGGTGCGTAACACAAATTTTTGTAGAATTAGGTACTACACATGTTTTATAATTTCATTGATATCGTAAAATGTTTCAAAGAAGGGTAAATGATTGCTACGAGAAGTATTTACAAAGCTTACTAGTGGTTATGCAACCATCTCTTCACGAATTAAATAAAATTTCGTTATTTATTTTTCAGAGACAAAAAGTAACGAAGCAGAAATATCCGAAAACGAAACTGGAGAAAACGATTTAGCCAAACGACCAGTCTACGTTTGTCGCGCAAGAATTAACAGCGTTTGGGTATCTGGACAACTGAGGCCACACAAAAAAGTTTGCGTTGCTTCTCTTTATGGGAAAGTTAACGATTACAAGGAGTTCGACGTTTTGATAAGCATAGAAGACAGCGCTAAATTGAGTTGGGTTCATAAAGATAAATACACACTCATTTCGCAAGGAGCTGTTACCAGTGGAGAGAACACTTTACGCAGTTATGTTGCACGAAGAAGTGCCAATAGCCACGACAAAGAAGGTACCAGTATTAACCTACTTATATTGCAAACATATTAATTATTTTTTTTAGGTTCTCTGTCTTATTTCATTGGCAAATTCACTTCATCTGAAAATCTTGGTATGTTTTACGTCGTAGATCAGAACAATATAGAAATACCTTATGAAGATGGTGAACTTCTCGTCGAAACCGAACCGATATCTTACGAATTGAAAAACATAAAATTCACCAATGTTAACAAACACCATCCCAAGAAACAACAAGTGCTAGGTCACGCAGTTTTGAAAAACGAAGAAACCAGCTTTCAAAAAGTTGAATCTGTTATCAATTACAACTATGACTATAATCTTTTTTGGGGTAAAGGACACGGGCTCCTTACAGGATTACCTTTAAAAGTCAACTTGTCATCTGGAAATCAAATTATTGGATCTTGGGCATTACATTATACGAAATCTCAAGTTGAGCTAGTTCCAGTTGAAAGGTAAAATAGAAAAGAACAATATAAATGTCTATGGAACTGTTATTTATAAATGTTTATATTTTTAAGGTCTTTGGAAGCAGGTACAGCAGTTAACGTTACACTTCTTGGTAATTACACCGAATTAGAAATACCCTACACAGCAACCATTGTACAAAACTATAAAGATGGAGAAAAGAGAGAAATTATCATAAGAGATACAAAAAGAGAAAATAAAATGATGGACATTGTTGCCGAATACACACCAGCTTACTATTTACATAACAATTCTTTTGTTCCTACTACCACAACAACAACTACTACTAGCACTACCACCATAACTACTACAACTAAATTCACTTCGACTACTCAAGAGGTAATAAAAAAAATAACTACCTATATATGTTTTAATGATAATCATTGAATTTTTAGGTCTCCCCTATAGCTTCTCCAGAAGTAATAAACTCCAAACAAGCTGGTAATTTGCAATCTAATGACAAGAAGCCTGACAATATGCAAGCTGACAGCCAAAATTCGTCAGTAAAAGGTGGAGAGACGCGAGAAAGCAAAACTAGTAGTTCTAATATACCAATTAGTAATTCAAATTGTATAGTGACTGGTTTAGTAGTATTGGTCCTTCTTTTGTTTAGAGACACATAAAGAGACTAATGACGTTGTGAAAAAAATTGTGGCGCTAGTAATTATCAGATACTTTTTAAAAAGGGCAATGAAAGAAGTCGAGTTCACATAACATAAAAAAATATCATACAAAATAGTTTATTGAGTTTTAGAAGAAAGAGGATAGCAAAGCGAGGGCTCAAGTGACAGATGGTGAATATCTTTCTCCACAAAGGACTCTTCTATATGAAAATAAGTTATGTGAAGTTGACTCATCTTGTGAGAAGGGCTAATTATCATTAAAAACTAATTTTTTGTTTATTTATACTCATATCCGCTAAATTTTTCATTGTTCTCCACCCAATGATTTTTTTTAGAATTAAATGTAAATAGATTTTGTATATAGACAGGAAGTGGTGATAAGGACGAGAAAAAATGCCGAATATTGGTGATAATAATTTGCTACAAGACGTCCAATAGAATACGATGGGAAGTCGTCGTAACCAAAAAATTATGTAATGTACCATCAAAAAAATTGTGTAGTAAATAAGACTTTATATGTATTTCAAATTATGTATTCGTTTATTAATTGTACTCAAATTGGTATTATAATTAAATAATAAAATAACAATATTTTTTTGATGGTGCAATTAAATGAGATCTCGAATAATGTTATGAAAGTGAATTAGATACCTTTTTATTAAAATAATAAAAATCAATTTTTCCATTCGTTATTCAAACTGAGCCTTAATCAAATCCTTATCAATAATACATGTAAGAAGAGACAATCAATAAATCCAAAGGTATATAAACATTCAATTATTAAAAAAAAAAGGTAGAACAGTATAGAAAAGCCCGACATGAAACTACACTAATATTTTGTATAATGGAAAAATTGATTGTTTAGATATTAAAGACTTGTGCAATTTTGAATGAATCGTGTATAAGAAGAAAAAGAAGTGAATTGAATTCTTAGTGGAAAGATATATATTTTGCCAAAAAAAAAAAATGAAATGTTAGAATTAGCTTGTCGCATATATTTTTGCTAAAAATAATTATGTTATACTTATTCAGTATTTTAAAAGAAGGTACAAAACTTGTTAGAGCCTGTCTTGATTGCAATTTCAGGAGGATTGTGCATCCATCAAATTTTTTATTGTTGCAAACTACTTGTCAATTTTGTTATTTTAACTCTGATAAATGATTATCTAATTCCAAAATTTTTAAAAAATTCTAAAGCCAAACATTGGTGGGTTCACAATTTCTACATAGTTTGTCCTAAAAATACATAATCATCATGTAGTATATCACGTAGGTGAATTATTAATATAATCTGTTTTTAACATCTTCCACCTGCGATAAGTACCTTGATTTTTGTATGGCCGTATTTAAAAATATGCTATTATATTAATATAAACATATATAAAATGATGTCATAAATTCGTTTTCATGTAATATTTTGTCATTTGTATTATATCAAACTGTAATAAATGGGCTTTATTGCAAGGTCATACAAAAAAAATATATTTTTATCAAGTACAAAGAGAGGTAAATTTTTTTCTATTTGAATTGAAATTCATCCATACAAACAAACCGGAAATTTTACTAATCGAAAAAGCTTTGTAAGTTCATGTATATATCTAATAACAAATTACAAAATCAGACAATGGAAAAAACATCTCTTATAATGAGAGGAAGTGAAAAGAAAATAGAATTGCATATGAAAAAACCATAGTTTGACTTTGTTTTTATTGTTAAATAAAGCTTATAATAATTGTTCAAAAATATCACTTTGCCATATTTTGGAAGTAAAACACTATAAATATATCACTTCTACTTGTGCTTTTTTTCTATAAAAACGTATTGACAATATATTAAGAGATAAAACAGCAGCTACCGTTCTTTGTGATTCAAATATTGGACTGAAAACTTGTTTTGATGTAAAGATTATAATATTTTGTTTTTAATTATTATTATTGTACATTCCTGTATTATGTAGATATTCATTATTAAATATATGAAAGTAAGAAACTTTTTTTATTCATTCAAGAGAAAAATTAGTAAATTACTGAGTAGTATATTACTAATTTAAATTCAATGAGTATTTAAAAGGGGGCTAAATAATTTCTATAAAACTCATTTCAGTAAACTTCGAGGGCTCCTTCACTAAGATACAATTCACAGTATCTAAGTATATATCACAAGACATTATCGTTAAACGATTATCTTTCCTTACAGATAATGCCAAATATAATATACACAAATCATTTTTAGAATAAAGTTGGTGGAACAGATATGATCTTTTCCACAAGCTGTTCCAAGATATAACAAATATATATATAAATATTTAATTTTGTAAAGTATACCAAAGTGATATTAATTTCAAGTTGGACTAGTTTAAAAATGAACTCACCCATTACTCCAAGTTGTTGAGGGGTTAAATTAGAAGTATCCAAACCTTCTGGTATTGGTAAACCATTACTAACAACACTCACTGAAGCTACAGATGCTTTACAGCTTGCTGCAATTGAACCCTGCTTATTCAATCTGTCCGCCATTGTACTGCGTCTACCACTACTCGCGACACTGCCCAAATCTACAAGAAGCACTAGTAAATACCATTTTACAATAATTGCACAAGTAATTATTAAGTAATTAAATATTTACCTGGGAAAGGGCTTCTAACACCAGATATTCTAGAAAGTTTGCCATTAAAAATATTTCTAGGTAATTTGGAGGGATCCACAACTTTCTTCTTACGGCGTAGAAGCCTCGCTAAGACGCCGATAAGTACTACACTAGTGGAAACAGACACTATTATGATCTAAAACAAAATAAAGTAGCGGATATTCTTAAAATGTCGGACTTCCTCTTTACCTACCTTCTGTGTAGTTGACAACTGTACATTGTGAGGTAGAATTTGTTTGATAGTATTTAAATATTGTTTTCCATTTACCGAATTCAATAAAATGGACATGATACCAATTATAAATAATATTTATTGAATAAATAGGTTATGTCACCATCAAAAATTTTCCTATTCTTTAAATTTAAGGAGACATTTTATTAAAATTAAAATTTATCAAAATAATAATACAATGAATTCAAACTGTATGTAATAAACAAGTGAAAATTTTTAATTCAAATCAAAAATTGAGTTCAAAACTTATGGGCATTTGAACTATTCAACGTTTGAACTAATTTTTAAATCTTCTTCTTTTTTAAAATCGTACACTGCAACTACTTATTTTTTGATGACCTTCACTTTTCAGTTTTCCAGTCCCAAATGAAGAAATAAATATTTCTGTGTTCTCTGTTTCAAACCACAGGATTAAACGAAACAGAAGACTAGAAGAAGAAGAAGACTGTGTTTATATAGTTCCCTCCATGTTCTCTCTACAACTAATGTAAACATTATTCTCCCAGTAAATATAAAATGCCCATAAAATCAGGAAATAAATCGGAACCCATGGAAATTGTCTTTGTAAGTGCTGTTCAGGAATTTATAAAATCGCTTGTTTGGTAGAAAGGATTCTTTATTTAATCTGTATTCCAGGATGATGATGATTTACCTTATGAAGAAGAGATCTTAAGAAACCCATACTCAGTTAAACATTGGTTAAGATATATCGATCATAAAAAGTCAGCACCAAATAACGGAGTAAACATTATTTTTGAAAGAGCTTTAAAAGAACTTACAGGATCATACAAATTATGGTACAACTATCTAAGAACCAGAAGAAACCAAATAAAGAGCAAATGTATAACAGATCCGGGATATGAAGAGGTAAATAATGCTTTTGAGAGGTCTCTGGTTTTTATGCACAAAATGCCACGCATTTGGATGGATTATTGTACATTTTTAACTGATCAGTGTAAAATTACAAGAACTAGGAAAGTGTTTGATAGAGCATTGCGAGCCCTACCAGTAACTCAGCATAATAGGATTTGGCCATTGTATTTGAAATTTGTACAAAAACATGAAATTCCAGAAACTGCCATTAGAGTATTCCGTAGGTAACCATTTTAAAAAAAAATTTTTATTGAAATATGAAACTTTTTACTTTTATATACAGGTATATGAAACTTTGTCCTGAAAATGCAGAAGAATACATCCAGTATTTAAGTGAAATTGAAAGATTAGATGAAGCAGCACAACTGATGGCAAATATAGTAAATGATGAAAGTTTTGTTTCCCAACAAGGAAAATCAAAGCATCAATTGTGGAATGAATTATGTGAACTGATTTCTAAAAACCCTGAAAAAGTAAACTCTTTAAATGTAGATGCTATTATTAGAGGTGGTTTAAGAAGATATACTGATCAGTTAGGTAAGTTTGAAATTTCACAATTTTCTTTTTTATAATATTTTAAGCCTCCCTTTTTTTTTACTTATATAAACTAGGACATCTTTGGAACTCTCTCGCTAACTATTATGTCCGAAGTGGTTTATTTGAAAGAGCGCGTGATATCTATGAAGAAGCCATTCAAACAGTCACTACTGTAAGAGATTTTACACAAATTTTTGATGCTTATGCTCAATTTGAAGAGCTGAGCTTAAGTAAAAGAATGGAAGAAGTAGCCAATAAATTGAATCCTTCTGAGGATGATGAAACAGAATTAGAATTAAGACTTGCAAGATATGAATATCTGATGGAAAGGAGATTGCTATTGTTAAATTCAGTTTTGTTGAGGCAAAATCCTCATAATGTACAAGAATGGCATAAAAGAGTTCAACTCTATGAAGGTAAAAAATCATTATGCAAGAATGTATGTGAATGCTTAATAATGCTTTATTGTAATAGGTAAACCAGTTGATATTATCAACACCTATACAGAAGCTGTACAAACTGTGGAGCCCAAGTTAGCTGTGGGAAAATTACATACCCTATGGGTAGATTTTGCCAAGTTTTATGAAAAAAATGGTCAAATCGACGATTCAAGATTAATTTTTGAAAAAGCTTCCCAAGTGGCTTATGTCAAAGTAGACGATCTGGCTACAGTTTGGTGTGAATGGGCTGAAATGGAAATTAGAAATGAAAATTACGACGAGGCTTTAAGACTGATGCACAGGTAGTTTATTATTTAAAATTGCAAAAAATAAACAAACAACTTTCATTTTTTGCTTTTAGGGCTACAGTGATGCCGAGTCGTAAAATAGCTTACCATGATGACTCTGAAACTGTTCAAAGTCGTCTTTACAAATCCCTCAAAGTTTGGTCGATGTATGCAGATCTAGAAGAAAGTTTTGGTACTTTCAAATCTTGTAAAGCCATATATGATAGAATTATAGATTTGAAAATAGCCACACCACAGATCATCATAAATTATGGAGTATTTTTAGAAGAAAATAATTACTTTGAAGAAGCTTTTAGGTAAATTAATGGATTTTAATTTTCAATTATTATTGCATAATTTTATTTAGGGCTTATGAAAAGGGAATATCTTTGTTTAAATGGCCGAATGTTTATGATATCTGGAATACTTATTTAACAAAATTCCTCAAACGATATCAAGGAACAAAATTAGAACGTGCCAGAGACCTATTTGAACAATGTTTAGATGGCTGCCCCCCTCAATTTGCAAAACATCTCTATTTACTTTATTCCAAGCTAGAAGAAGAACATGGAATGGCCAGACATGCTATGGCAGTTTATGAAAGGTATAAAAACTCTTCGATATCCAAATTTATCGTTTAAAATGATGTAATTTGTTACATAGGGCTACTAAAGCAGTTCCAGAACAAGAAATGTTCGATATATTCAACATTTACATTAAAAAAGCTGCCGAAATTTATGGCATTCCAAAAACAAGACAGATTTATGAAAAGGCAATCGAAGTACTTCCCGAAGAAAAAACTAGGGAAATGTGCCTTAGGTTTGCCGACATGGAAACAAAACTAGGTGAGATTATTTATTTACATTAAATTTTATCTTCATTTGACAATAATTAATGTTTATTTTTAGGAGAAATTGATAGAGCAAGGGCAATTTATGCGCACTGTAGTCAAATTTGCGATCCACGTATCACCGCAGACTTCTGGCAGTTGTGGAAAGAATTCGAAGTACGTCACGGCAACGAGGATACCATGAGAGAAATGTTGAGGATTAAACGCAGCGTACAGGCTGTATACAATACACAGGTATTGATACCAAATACTAACATATAAAATTTGCTTCAGAAATAAGATTTTTTAAGGTTAACATGATGTCAGCTCAAATGTTGAGTTCTGCAGACAGTATTAGTGGTACAGTGGCTGATTTAGCTCCAGGAGTTAAAGACGGAATGCGACTTTTGGAAGCTAAAGCTGTCGAAATGGCAGGAACATCTCAAATTAATAAACCTTCGGGAATTATGTTCGTTAGAGGAGAAACTCAAGGAGATAATAAAGATAAGGTAGGTGACGTCTGTTTACTCTTCCAACAACTGTTTGATGGATCTTTTTATTGAGCAGGTGGTGAATCCTGACGAGATCGATATAGGAAGTGAAGAGTCGGAAGATGAAGAAGAGGAAGTACCAGTTGAAAAGAAAAGTGTACCTTCGGAAGTATTTGGAAGTCTTACGAAGAGTAATCAAGAAGATGATGATGATTAAAAAGATAACAAATAAATATTTTGTCGGTAAATTGTAGTTTTTATTTATGAAACAAAAATAATATGATAAGCCAATTACTTTATTATGTAAGTTGTTAACAAAATGATATTTTCCAATGAATTATACAAAAAAAAAAGAATTCAAAATTCTATCTACCCCATGATTAACAATAATGTAATCGAAGCCTAAAATCTACTTACTCTAAAAAACTGTACAAAGAAGCCTCCTTCCTATATATGAATAACAAACGTTGTCCAAAATAGATTGAATGAATATTTTTAGTTATTTTTCTGGCAAAAATATATGAAGAATGAAGATGCAGTACGAGCGAAACAAGTTATTAAAGCAACTGAACTAATTTTTATTTTGTTTTTGGAATAAGTACTTCTTACTTCTTGGAAACAACTTTTCGATTAACCTATTTCCATCTACCCAGATTTTTAGTGCATCAAAACATCCTTATTAATTCATCAATATTTTGTACGTAAAATCTTACAATTTGACGATAGTGTTAAAATTATACTTTATATATACAATTTGCAGTTATATTTAATAAAATGAGATGATCTTGTATCAACTAAAACACATTTTGCTTCAACATTAACAAGGCATATTATTGTTCACTTATATGCACACAACAGCATATTATATAATAATTATAAGTAATTTTTAAAGAAACGACTCATTGTGAACTTATAGTTAAACTTAATTTATTTACCACAACAAATAGCTAAAACATTATGTCATTTCAAATAATAAATATGCATACAGAGGATACGTCTGCAACGTACCAATAATGAAAATCCACTTTAGAACAAGAGAGATAAATCAAAACATACAACTAGAACTATTTTACCGAAAAATTGCGACTTAAATTTCTTGTTTTACTACGACCGTTTCAATTTCATGAAGTGGTTCTTCATCTCCCATATCTTCTTCTTCTTCTAACATTACTTCATTGACGTTTTCTTCTAAAGTCACTTCGTTCACTTCCTCTTCCAGGGTCACCTATTTAGAAAATATATATTATATTATATTCAAATTATGTTTTTTAAGAACTTACTTCATTTACAAAAACTTCTTCAACTTCCTCTTCTGGTACATACAATTCTTCATCTTCTTTGACAGTTACCATTTCTGTCTCCACAAAATTTTCATCATCTTCATCCTCTACGATTGTTTCAATTTCGTCTACTCCATCTGTTTCGTATTCTTCTACACATTCAGTTTCAATTCCTTCTACGGTTTCAATCCCTTCCACTTCCGTATCTTCTTCAACAAAAGTTTCTTCTTCTATTACAGATTGATCATCTCCTCCCATTATTTCATGTTCTTCGATGGAGATTTGGTCTTCAAGAGGCACTTCATTTACCACTTCAACTAGTGGAGCTACCACCGGTGTGGCAGATTTCTTTGTTTTCAACAGATATTGTTTAGGAATCTGCAAAAAAAGTATTTAATTAAAACAGAGCATAGTATAAAAGGATGTTTTTTTATTTACCTCTGTAGATTGCGAGATAACTTTAAGGACAATGTTTTTTCCTGAAGCGGTTTTCACTACAACCAAATTTGATGGGAAGGGATTAGATGTATTTGTTTGATTTGAAGTCTGGATCATTTGCTGTTGTGGTTGTTGTACAAATTGGACCGTTTCTTGTCTGCTAAATATTAAAAATAAAGAATTTTATTTATAAAATACAAGAAAACTTAAAAATAATTCACAATAACAAATACATATTAAATAAATCACCTTCTCTCTGCAGCGTTAACAGTCAACCCATAGTGCACATCGGGGTTCCAAGGATTGAACTTCCTACTTCCAGTTGGTACAGCAATTTCCACTTGTTGTGCTTGTTTTGTCTCGACAAAGCCATTTGCATCTACTTCATATTCTGTATCACTATCCACTCTGTCAACTCTCATCATCTTCTTACCCTTTTTGTAATACACTCCACTGACTGGAACTGAGGTAGTACCATCAGTAGAATTTCTTGGGGATGAGGATGCCCTTCTTCTTCTGGTGATTGTGTAATGGACTGAGTCATAGCTGAAAAAAACCAAAGGGGATTTTTCTGTGAATCAGATGTCTTTCCATGGTCACTATTTTCATTTTAACGAATGGATAACATATCTTTCAGTTATGTAAAATGTTATACTATATTCTTGGTATAAGATTTAATATTAGATAGGTATGATTAACATATTTAAAAATTAGGATTATTCATTAGCTGTATTAAATTTGAATTTTAAGTATACAATATCATTGTTTTATTTAAGGAAAATTTTTGTTAATGAAAATCTTTACTAGGTTCACTATATATCAAAAACATTTACCTTAAACTATAAGATACACCATGGAATCAAGACCCAATTTAGAGAAAAACCCCCAAAATAAAATGACCCACTTTATAAAGAAACATAATTGTTAACAAACTCACCCTTCTCTTCTCATCATTTCTGGAAGATAACGTCTTCTTGCATTTATAAACCAGTTGCTAATTTGAAGTACTGTTAAATTTGTTTCTTGTGACAAAATGTGTTTTTCAATTTCTGTAGGATATGCATTGAACCTATGTTCATAAAGCCAAGTTTTCAAAATTTTTACTGCATCTTTGGGCAGATGACCACGTCTTTTTACTGTTCGTTCTAATGGTCCCACCATCTCATATTGATACATAACTGGGACTTGTTCTTCATCGGAGGCTGTATCATTTTCATCATCTGCACTACTTACAGTGTGAAACTGATGATCTGAAAACAAAAAAATTAGATATTATCTGAATTCATGTATACAAAGGAAGCACTATGTAAAAATGTGATTACAGATTAGCTGTACTTACCTACTACTTCTCTTATGGTATACTGGTTAGCAGACATTTTGATGGACTATTTTTATTTATTGCTGTGTTTTCTTTTGTAGAGTGGTTGTTAAGAGCTGGAAAATCATAAATACTTTAAAAATATACGATATTTAGGTGTAATTTCGTTGTTTGTACACTGTGATATTTTTATGAGACGAAAAGGTGATGACGTCATCATGGAAGAAGCAGATGGGCGTGTGGATTTTTATATAACTTTTACTTGTAGATTATAATGAAATAATACTTCGGCCTGTTGTTTTTATGGAAGAAATGTGTTTATAAACGTCTTTTGGCGTTTGATTATGACAATTTTTTGACAAAATGTCAATATTGTCAATAAAATGTCACTGTCTATAAGATACGAGCACGAATTTCAAATATAAATTATTAAAAATTACACAAATTTCATATTTAATTATATAAACCTATTATTAATAGTATAAATATAAAAAAATGTTACTTGAAAAGCTTTCTTCTCGAGGCGTCTACTTTCTCACAAATTCGCCATAACTTGTTTGAAAAGGTCTGTTCATTTCACATGCAAAACTGCTCGATCATCATACCAGTGTAGAGCTAGTTCACACCGATGCTCCAAAAAGGTATAATTGTTGTTTAATTTAAATTATTTTGGATTTAAAATTATATAAACGTGATACTATTAATTACTTATACATATATAATATCAATTGGTTTTCAAATGAAAATATTATAATCTTGAATAGTTCAGTTTAAGCGAACGCAATATTTCAAAGGTTACTCGAGACAACAATGGCGGCTTCGTGCTTACTCGGTAGAACAGACAGATCCCTCCAAAATAGCGTCATATTGGTTAGCAGCGCCATCTATTTGAAAATACCGAATATCTATTTTTAAAGGTAACAGTTGCCTTTACAAAATTATTCCATCCACTAGCTCCACCTACTGGTTGATTTCAAAACAATGATGAAATATATTTTCCAACCAGCACTGACGTGTGCATTTGCTTATTACTCAGGTACCACCAAATTGATTCTAAATGACAAATAGGGCAGAAATAGTTATGTAATAATGGGATGAAAAGGAAAAACAAAATATAATAAAATAATAAATTTTATTTTATTCGGGTAAATATACTTTATAAAGGCACACATAAACAATAACTATGAAAATAATGTCACTAATATCTATTCAAAATAGAATAATTGATTAAAAAAAAAGCTGCAAATACAAACTACAGACTAGTTTTAAGGCGTCCTCAAAATTTAAAATATATTTTATGATTGCTAATACAAATATCACACAATTAATTGATATTATTGGACGGAGTTTATATAGTGGACGCCTCTCGCTTATAATTCATATGGTAATTTTTAAATATGGTTTGATATTTCGCCTTTTTATATAGAGAATAAATGTGTACATATTTTCATCAATAATATACATTATTTACATTCATTCATACGTATAGCGAAAATAAATCAATTAAATTATTTATCCAAGTCTCTATAATTTCAAACGCAAAGTGTATAGAACAGAACAATCCATAATTTTTTGTAGTTTAAAGAAAAATATTCGTTAGAATTTAATTTGAATTGGTTCTTTACACTTTCCGTTCGGTTTTTCGCGATTTTCTTATAGGTTCTAACCTATACAATCGAAAAAAAATTAGCAAACATTTGGTTATAACATAAAAATCAAAGTCAGTATCAATTTGAGCAGCATGATATAGTTTTCTCTAAAATATATACAGGACGTCGTTATACAGGGTGTTTCAAAAAAAGGTAACACCGTCTCTAGGATAGGTAAAAAACTGAAAAATAATTGGGGTTTGCTTAGTAAAATTTTTTTCTAACGCCATCCGTTTTCAAGATAAAGGGCGTTGAAGAAAATAAAAAATTACACATTTCTTACGATTTTGCCGAAACTACTGGCACCATTGCAATGAAATTTTATACGAATATGTTTTGGAAGCTGATATATCCCATGAATTTGTTTTTATATCTAACTCTCATAGAGGGCGCTAGTTACACGATTCATACAACGTATTATTACAATCAATCAATAAATGTCAATTTTACATGGCAAACTTAGAGAAAAGCGAACTTTATCATTATTTTATACCAGGAGCGGTTATTACTTCATAATTTTCAAATCAAAATATTCCGAAAACGGTACATAATATCGAGTTTTACCAAGAGTACCTTTTTGGTGTAAAATTAAACGATGTTTATGTTCACTTGGAGTTTTGACTAATAATTCTACCCTAAAAAAAGTTATGTTGAATAATACGTTGTATGAATCGTGTAACTAGCGCCCTCTATGAGAGTTAGAAATAAAAACAAATTCATGGGATATTATATCAGCTTCCAAAACATATTCGTATAAAATTTCATTGCAATGGTGCCAGTAGTTTCGGCAAAATCGTAAGAAATGTGTAATTTTTCATTTTCTTCAACGCCCTTTATCTTGAAAACGGATGGCGTTAGAAAAAAATTTTACTAAGCAAACCCCAATTATTTTTCAGTTTTTTACCTATCCTAGAGACGGTGTTACCTTTTTTTGAAACACCCTGTATAGTATTCACAAACACCATACAATTTCCATGGCAAAGTATATATACAAATCATTGTTAACACACTTATTTATAATGTTCCTGCATTATAAAAAAATAAGATATTATATCATAAAAATGTGTCACTCCTTTGAACATTTTCTACGTTCCCTTCAGTACAACAGTTCATAACTCCAACCAATTTGTATTTAAGTAACATTTTAATGGTAAATTCAATCAAGATATCAATTTTTTTTAAATCAAAATAATATATCACCAAAAATTTATGAAATATAATAATAAATATAATTTAGAGCATTTATTTTATAAAAATATTTACATCTCTACACCAGTCGCTCTTTTTTTTTATGATACAGCGAGAGCTTGACTACCAATAATATGACTCATCCAAGTCGTCAAGGTAGGATTAATCGCTGTATAAATAGCTGGATGCTTATTGGTACTACCGCAATTACCATGGTGACTTAAGAGTCCATGAAGTTCCCAAGTTGCGGTTTTGTCAGAGAAGCACATAAGTGGGGCTCCTTCATCGTTCTGTAACATTTGGACAACAAATTAATAAATTGATATAAGTATTATATAAACTGTTCAACTTACAAAACATGGAGTTTTATCAGAGTCAGTGTATCCCGCACAAATTTTATCGGATGCAATTTTTCCATTATAATGTTTGGTTGAATTGCATTCTTCTGTGTCTATCAGAGGTACTGGTAAATAGTGAAGATACTGCTGTATGGTGGGCTCTAAAAAATACATAAGTAAGTAAAAGATGTAATTAATTGAATAATAAAGTTACCTCCCGGTTTGTTAATTCCCCATCCAGCAACTACGCACAATTGTCGAGGTTCTATTCCATTATTCGGCAGACATACAGCACTTACGTTCAAATTTATTAGTACAGGCTTTTTCATTTTAAGAAGCACAGCATCGTTTTTGAATCCAAAATTGGAGAATTTAGTCTAAACAAAAATTATTATTAAACAATCTTAAAGAATACTTTATTGATTTGTTTATATACACTTACTTGTGGATGAGTGACGATCTCATTCAATTTTCTCACTTGACTAGTGACATTATCACCTTTATTAGTGCCTCCAGCATAAAGGAACCAATCTTCTTTGTTGATCGGTTGTGAAGTACGACCAGCAATGCAAGAATAACTAGTTACCGCCCAAAGTGGCGTGACGAGCGTTGAAGTGCAATAAATATTATGTTTTTTATTGAAAAGTAACGCTAGGCTAGGCCATTGAGTCGGAGCTGCTTTATCTCCTCCTACAATTCGCGCCGAAGGTACATCGAAAGCTGATGGACTGCCACACACTATAAAAAAATAAAATATGTTGTTTGGAAATGTATAAGTATATAGGAAATTTAAAACTTACCGTATTCTTGGCAGCTGATGGAAACATACTGATCGCAATTTGGAATATTATTTTCAACAAAATTTAGAGTTCGTTGTTGATCAGTCAATAACACATAACTTATTTGGGATGTTGAATTTTTTGGTTTCGGAACAGATTCCAAAGCAGATGAAGCGGAATAACCCAATTTTTGGCAAACCAAGTCAGCGAATGTTGTATTCCATGTAGTCCAATCCATACATATAGGATACCATGTGTTATTTTCAACTTGGAGCTAATAAATTATGTTGTTAATAATAATAAAAAACCAAATAAACCAATGGCCAGTTTTTCAATTGAATATAAAGTCTTTATTAAAATGTAATTGATGATTAACGCAAAAGAACGGTTTTTCAATGTTATAATATTAGATTAAAAGTAACTTCTTGTTAGCTAACATGAAGGTGTGGTGTATTTTAAGAAATTAATACCTACTTACTTTTTCCGTTTTCCGTAGACGTCCTAGACCAAATTTTTTTGGAGGAATACGAAAATAAAAACTTTTTGGACAGATTTAGATTAAGTTTGAACGGTTGAACATTTATTTGAGTCATTATAAGATATTATTTCACATTCAACTGATCATGGATTAAATTAAAATTATTTGATTTCATCTTTTTGTAGTTACTACATTCATAATCAAGAATAAGTTCCACCACAACGTATTATTATTATTTTTAGGTATAATAAAAAACCTTCAGAAATTTTAGGTTAACTTCGTTCTTCTTTTTTAGTAACGATATCATAGAGAAAACAAAATATTATGACAACTCTGGCGAAAACTTGACAGTATCTATTGCCAACCTTCAGAAAATATCCTAAATATTAAATTACTTTCTGGGTGGATAACCTGTCGGTTAAGCCCAATACCTCAAGAAAGAAGAAGAAGTATCAAGTGATTATTAAAAGTTGTTTGAAAAACAGTACCTTGTTGTTAAGTATTAATTAATAGTAATTAATTAATAGTTAGGTAATTAAAACTTAAATAATATATTGAATAACTAATAACCAATAAATTTTAAGCAAAAAATCAACCTACAATAATTTACCTGTAATATTTCCTTGTCGTTAGTGTCTGTTAAGTTAAGGATTAATTTATCGAGTTTTAGACAATCCCATTCGTCGGATTTGTCTAAACATTGAGCAATACCGTCACAGCGATCCGATTTAGCGATGCATCCACCGCCTGTGATGCATTTAAATTCTTCTTCTGTACAAACTTTAAACATAAAAACGAATCAATTAAAAGAGGAAAATTTATACGGTAAGTATTATATTTGACACTTACAGCATGATGATTCGTCTTCTCCTCCCGGACAATCCGCTTGGCCGTCGCATTTCCACGAATTCGGCATGCAACTACTTTCTTCGGTACATCTAAATGATTGAGCTGGACAAGGTCCGTTTTGTACACATCCCTCTTCATCTGATCCATCCGGACAGTGTTTCCTACCGTCACATTTCCAAGATGCAGGGATGCAACGATTCGATATACCACATGAGATTTCATTTGAATTGCAACTCCATGATTCTAATAGAATTATACGAATCTCATTGAAAATTTCTATTGTTTTCATAAAATTGTTACTCACCGCAATTGACTTCATCACTTCCATCATTACAATTCAAGATACCATCACAAACAAGATATCTTTTAAGGCACTGCTTACTTGCGCACTACATTTAAAAAACAAACCAGATATTCATATTATATTTGAATGAGTTGAAAAAATCTTACCTGGAAATTGTTTGGGCATCCTTCTTCCATACAGTTAATTTCATCTGAACCATCACTACAATCCAATACGGAATCGCATCTATCTTCAATTTGAATACAATAATTTCCATCTTTAACAGAAGTTCCGTTTAAACACTGAAATTGTCCCTGAGAACATCTTGAAGCTTTTGGTAAAACGAAATCTTCAGTTATAGGTTTTTCTTCATTTTTCGTAGTAGCTCTGAGGATCTCATTCAATGTTTCTCCTTTTTCATCTGAACTATCCTTACTCTTGAATAAAACATCTCCATTTTGTTCATTTTCATGTGATTGGTCTCCATCTAGGGGTATTATACTCAAATTTTCAGTTGAATCTTCTTCCGTCTACAGAACAGTTTTAATTACAGTACTATAATTATTATAATATATTTTTTATTACTATACCTTTAATGTGGTGGTTGTTTTGTGAGTTACAAACAACTTTTCAGTTGTGGTGATATCAGAGACAGTTTCTTCAACTTGGTATTCTTTATAAGGGACTGTGGATGTTATTTGATTATTTTCAGTCAAAATCCTGTTGTCTTCTTCTTCGTTTTCATATTGATTTGCATTTATTACAGTTGTTACAGTGTCAGTAGCTTCAGTAGTTGTTTTATTTTCAATTGACACTGTTTTCACTTCATTTTTCTAAAACAAATCAAATAATTTACTGTCCCTTTAGAATACTCACAAAGATGTTATCACTTCTACTTACAACAGAAATGGTGCTTCCTTCAGTGTTAGTTGTTGTCTCTAAGGCAATAAGATCTTCAGTACTAGAAGCGATATCATTGAAATTTTTTATGTTTGTAGTGTTTGTTGAATTTTCTATGGATAATACAGTTTCCGATTCAATTTTATTCAAAGCCATAGTTGATTCTTCAATATTGTTAATATTTTCTGACTGCATGGTTGTTGTTTGCTGTGTAAATTCTGTTGAAGTTTCTGTTACAGATGACTGATCAGTTGTAAATTCCATTATAGTTGTAGTTTCAACAGGCATTATAACAGGAGCTGAAATATGTCCATTACTTGCGTTATTGTTCATGATTGTCTTCTCAGTTGTGATTATTTCATCTAAATCAATGACTACATTAGTAGTATTTTCTGTAGAAGATTGGACATCAGAATTCAAAGTATTTTCTTCTTCTAATATATTAAATGTGTTCTCTTCAGTTGTATTGATGGCATATGTAAATGATGGTACTTCAGGCTCCTCTGTTGTGGTGTTAATAACTTTTTCTCCATTAATAGTTTCATTGCTTTCAGTAGTTGAGAAATTTTCAGTTATTTCATTACTTTCAGTAGTTGAGAGATTTTCAGTTATTTCATTGCTTTCAGTAGTTGAGAGATTTTCAGTTATTTTATTGCTTTCAGTAGTTGTAGTTTGTTTACTTGAAGTTTCTTCAATAATCACATTGTTTTGTTCCAAAGTTGAAGGATACTCTTGTACATTATTATAATTTTCCACGGTTGTATTGTATTCATCAGCATTTTTATTGATGTTAGCTTGTTCAGTTGTTTTGTTTTCAAAAAGTTGAGGAATATATTTTTTAACTATTATTTCTTCTTCTACCGGTGTCTGTAGGTAATTGGTTGTAGTAACTACGAAAAATTAAATTATTTCAATACATATAGGTATATATTGCAATAGGTTGTAGCTTATATGCAAGTTGTAATTAATGTAATTAATGTAATTAACGTCTATTTTGAGATGAATTTATGGATAAACAACCTGTGAAACAACCTAACCTAACCATGGTATAAGGATAGACAAGGTGTGCTCTTCCGGAGAACCGATTTTCGACTGCTTTTGCGCAGTCCCATTTTCGGCCATATTGGTTGCTACAGCTGACCGTATATTCACACGAGTGCACGTTTATTGTTTAAATATAATAATATAATGATTCGCTGCTAAATTACATAACTTACAACAGTTTTTTAATACCAATATAAATCAGAACATTTCATTTGGCAGTTATTGAACCATCTTAAATCCGCGCGTTTATCTGATTGGTTAGAAATTTAATATGGCCGATATTGGGAAAGATTTGCCATTGGTCGGTGAAAATGGATGCGCAAGAACACACCTTGTCTGTTCACACCATGATACTAGCTTTGCCGATTGCCGCCTAAAATTGTGACAGAAGATTTGGCGGTAAAATATTCTTTGGTTAGTGGAAATTATGCCCAACAATGCAATATGAAATGCAATATCAAATGAATACAAACAAACTATTCTAATTAGTACCATAGTACACCTGATAAGTTCGTTAATGTTTTGTGGACGTTAATCACTTTGTTCTTTCTAGGTTAAGTAGAAGAAATATCTGCAGGACACAGGATGAAGAAATGGACTACTATATTTGATGCGTAGTGCTTTACAGTTTTGATTTGGAGAGTTTTATTATGGGGAAGAGTACTCACAAATTACATTACAAATATGTTTTAGCTGCCCATCAGAGTAATAGTCCAAAAAAATTTGGTAATTGTATACGTCAGTACAATTTTTTTTGGAAAATCCATATAAGGACCTGTTGAATACAATGACCAAAATATTTGCTACCAGCTTACATCTCAAGTTATTCTGCGAGAAGGTTCAAGACGGACAGACTACTTCTTTTACAAGCATTTTTATTTGAGCAAATTCCCCAGGTAATTTCATTTTTATTACTCATAAAATTCTGACATTTCTCGACTCATATCAATATTTAAAAACCACGACTTAACTCGTAAATATAATTAACAATTAATTTATAAACATACATTGTTGTTATTTGTTTCTTTTCAAAACTTGATTTACTATACACTTTTATGGTCTTGGAACATGAAATTTGGTAATAATTATTTAGTGAGAAGCTTTATTTTATTGCAGTGTACCCCAAAAATTGCTGCCATAAATTATTTTTATAGTAGTCTAGCTGGTGCCTTTTAAACTCAGCCTGTGTTCTCTTATATGCAAAAAGATTAAAGTTCCTTTATGCACTATTATTGATTATTGTGAATTCCAAATTTTAATTTGAAACTAAAGATAAATTATTAGAAAATACCTTCAGCAGTGGTGCCATCAATATCATTTTCTTCCACGATTGTAACAGGTTCAGTTGTCATGTCATTTTTATCAGATATTATTATCATAACTTCTGGTTTTAGAGGTTCTATTTCCAAATCTTTAGTAATAAACTGTTCGTTTCCATTTAAATTTGTGGCATCTGATGTTTTATTATCAAATGGATTAGTGGTATTTAATTCATCAAATTCTAAAGATGGTGCTTTAGTATTGGTCACTAAAATAATAACACATGTAGTAAAAAGCTGTAGTGAGATAAAATATATCCATTATCTGTTAGTTATTACTTTATTAAATACAAACAAGAATTTTTACCTTCTAAAATTGTAGGTGACATCTGAGCCAAATTATTTTGAATGTTAATTGGTAAAAATGTTTCAGTAACTGGAGGAGGAGAAGGAGTAGTAGTAGTAGGAATTTCCATTGATGGTGGTTTAATGGTGGAGACATTATCGTGATTATCATGTTCTACAAAATGTTCTTCTGAATGTAGAGAATTAACAAATGTATCGTTGTCGAGTTCTGGTAAAAACGGAGACATATTATATTCATCGTGAATTTGTTCAGGATGACCCATAGCCTCGATGTCATGATCTGTTCCGTTATTGTCCGTTTCTGATGAGTTTATTGGATTCGTATGAAGTTCTACAAGGTAAGTAATATGAATAATATCTACACTAAGTATAAGTATAATTAAATGAAATTAATTATCAGTCTAGTCATTAATGTTTACCTTGGATTTTGGGTTCCCTGTATTTTTCCTTGTACGTTAAAGGTTTCAATACTTGGATCATGTACATACTGCTTTTTTTTGTAGTTATATCAAAATGAACTTCTGCCGGTGGCGTATAAACATTTCCCATACTGTATTCAGATGTTGGGTTTCCAGTATGTAAGATTTCTAATTTATGGTCTATTTCCGTCTTGTTTTCAGTTTCAGGAAACACTGGAAAAAATTAAATTATTAATAATTCAAAATAGAAGTATATAAATCTATCATACCCGTTAAGTTTGGTATATAGGAAGAATCGTGTTGGTTATTAACGTGTTTGGTGAATGGTTTTTGGGTGGTTTCTGTAGTATTCTCTGTTGGCGGACCAGAAAATATTGGATTCAAGTAGATCTTTTCCGTATCCTTGTTTTCGTTTGACCAAGTATGAATTTCATCTGGAGATTTTTCAGTTGGAAATTCTACTGGTATAGCTGAAAATAAATTGAAGTTAGTATTAAAAATTTAAAAAAACACTATTAAAATTACTGACCTGAAAACACTGATGTGGTTGTTAGTTCTCTAAAATCGCCCATGGAAGAACTAACATCTTGAGGAAGGAAAACAAAGTCCATGGAATAATCCTTTTCTGTAGTAGTTGAAGAAGTTCCTAGAAAGAAATGTTCTTCTTGTGAATCTTCAGCAACAGGTTCCGATTTGGATGTCGGCTCAGTTATCGGTTCTGGGGTTGTGAAGGGTTCAGTTGTATGCTTTAAAATTGCTCTTGGAGGTTTTGTTGTAGTTTCCGGTTCCGGTATTGTATAAGAATTATTAATGTCCATTTTACAACGTTTTTGATCGGTACTCAGATGTTGACCTTCTGGACAGAGACATGCGAAATTTAATCTAGTATAATCGAAGACGCAGAAATGTTCGCAACCGTTATTTTGTATTTTGCAAAGATCTAAAACTCTTTGGGATTTAATTGAATTTTCTTGTACGTGGAATTCTCCCATCAAGTCCCTGTGTCTTTGTAAATATTCTATCAATATTCTGTTTAGAGATACTTCGTTTATTGGATCGACATTGGTATTTTCGAGATAGTTGTAGGAATATTCATCTTTAGGTTTCCAAGTTATACGATATTTGGCAACTACACTACCAGGTCTATAAATACATTATTATTAATTTAAAAACATGAAAAAATAAACGGTATACTTACAACATTTCCATAACTTTAATATCAAAGTTGACAGTACCATTTCTCAGTTCCTTATTCGATAAAAGAGATTCCTTTATCTGTCGTTCTATTGCTTCAGAAAGAGCTTTGTATTCTAAACTATCTTTATCTAATAACCGAGTACTGAATTCTAAGTTATCGATTTTAAATTCAGATTCTATTACTCGCGGAACTAAAAAAAGAAAAGAAATGTTTAATATATAAATGCAGGTTTCTATATAAATACCTTGAATTTGAGTTTGGTCTGTTGAAGGGATGATCGAGCTAACGGTAGTTATCGGTGGTTCGGGTGTAATGGGATGATGATTTTGTCCTTTAGTTGGTAAACTTATTCCTCCTTTGTTTATTATTGGTATATTATTGTCAAAACTTCTTCCACTTGCTTCTACTGCTTGTGGCATTGGCGGTTGAGATACCAATAATCCAGCTATACGAAAACAAATTATAATTTCAGTAATTGTTAAATGATTTCTTACATTAAAAATTACCTGCTGCTAATATACCAATTATCACAGCTATAGCGGCAAGAGCAATGCATATGGTCCAACATATGCATTTACCTTTTCTCTTTTCTACTCTATTATCTTTTGTAACGTATAATTTTTCACCCCTGTAAAAGAAAATACATAAATATCATTTCTAGAGATGTAGTTTGATAATGATATTAACCTCATATATTTTCTGTGTTCATTTACAGGCACGAAATATTCATCGTATGGACTTCTCATATCATCCTCGTCTTTTTTCAAAGGAATAGTCGTCATGCCGGAACTATCGTATCCTTTAAGACCGTTGTGATGTGCTGCGCCTCCGGGCTTCATATTTATCAACTCCAAATTAACGGCTTCCGTCACAGGTTCGTGATTATTTGTTTTTGAAGGATCAGGAGCTAGATATAACAAGTAATAACATTATTAATATTGATTACTAATTGTTGTAAAAAAATATCTTACTTAATCCATTGCTATATGGCATGTCATTGTTAAAAGTACTTTTGACGTCTTCGATAAATGCTGGATTGTCGATACCGGAAGATGTTGAATGTTTCGATTTCTTTGAAAAACTTTCTTGCAATTTATGTTGGCTCTTGTAATTTTTACTCATCTCGTCCAAATTATTGTGGTGTTCTAAGGATTCATTGATGTTCAAATTGGCAGTAGCCATATAATGTAATTTTGAATCGGTCTAAAATATATATATTGAATAATGAAATATTTATTTAAAAAAATATAATATTTTGGTAGTATTGGAAAGTACAAAATAAATCGTATGTAGCTTACACTGTCAGGCAAAAACTATAAATAAGTTTAAGTGAAAAATTTCTTACATTTTTTTGAAAATCCGTGTCGTCTAAATTAACAGGAACAGTAATTTCATTCTTATGATAATAATGGTTCGCAGGTGTTTGATTTTCTGTCGTATCGGGAATTACGTGTACCGCCGTTGTGACTGTATCTTCGTTTTGGTCGTGTTTGCTAATGTTATGCGAACTGTGTGAATTATCCAACGAGGAATGCGAATCTTGTGCAGTATCGCTACCGCCGTAACTGCTGTCGGCGTCCATAACCTAAAATTATTACAAACATTTTCATTAAATTAAGACAAAATATTTTCCGTAAAAATATACTTCTACGGCACAATATTAACTTTCCTTTATTGTAAGTTAAAAAAAAAGGTAACGACAACATTATCCAGTCGTCATAATACAGGGTGTTTCAAAAAAAAGGTAACACCGTCTCTAGGATAGGTAAAAAACTGAAAAATAATTGGGGTTTGCTTGGTAAAATTTTTTTCTAACGCCATCCGTTTTCAAGATAAAGGGCGTTGAAGAAAATAAAAAATTACACATTTCTTACAATTTTGCCGAAACTACTGGCACCATTGCAATCAAATTTTATACGAATATGTTTTGGAAGCTGATATATCCCATGAATTTGTTTTTATAACTAACTCTCATAGAGGGCGCTAGTTACACGATTCATACAACGTATTATTCAACATAACTTTTTTAAGGGTAGAATTATTATAAGTCAAAACTCCAAGTGAACATAAACATCGTTTAATTTTACACCAAAAAGATACTCTTGGTAAAACTCGATATTATGTACCGTTTTCGGAATATTTTGATTTGAAAATTATGAAGTAATAACCGCTCCTGGTATAAACTAATGATAAAGTTCGCTTTTCTCTAAGTTTGCCATGTAAAATTGACATTTATTGATCGATTGTAATAATACGTTGTATGAATCGTGTAACTAGCGCCCTCTATGAGAGTTAGTTATAAAAACAAATTCATGGGATATAATATCAGCTTCCAAAACATATTCGTATAAAATTTCATTGCAATGGTGCCAGTAGTTTCGGCAAAATCGTAAGAAATGTGTAATTTTTTATTTTCTTCAACGCCCTTTATCTTGAAAACGGATGGCGTTAGAAAAAAATTCTACTAAGCAAACCCCAATTATTTTTCAGTTTTTTACCTATCCTAGAGACGGTGTTACCTTTTTTTTGAAACACCCTGTATATTTGGAAGCGTAATAAAGTAAAAGCCATAGAGCAAGAAGATTTTTAAGCGAGTCTAGCACTTTTTGGGTGAAAGACCATTCCTAATTTTTTTTAGCTCTAATATACTATGTTGTAACTGTAATTTTAAATATGTATCGTTTATGCTGCCTTCAATATCAATCTATCGACGGAGGTGAACAGAAAGTAAAGTAATAATAAATAGAATAGATGTTGTCCTTCAAATATTTGTTGACCATACCATAATAGCGTTATAAACGATTTAAGACACGTCACCAGGGAGGTGTATTTTGCAATATGAAAGAAATATCCATAGAATGTGTCTTGGGTAAGTTACGGGTATTACCTACCTAATTATTTTCAACCATGCGAATAGGTAAGCGAAGCTGTCTCCTAGAATACACGGGATTTTAGATATTTAGTACACAAGGTCGATGGAAAATAAAATTGGTTTTTGTAACAGAGAGGTCATTTATTGAATCATTCAAAATTGTTGTCGGTTATTCATTCATTCATTCATTCAGGTCGACGCGGTTCCGTTCACTACACAAAATATTAAGTATTCTCTCTTTTGGTTGATTGGTGATAATAATAATTATAGTTCCATGACCTATTTGAAATTTAAATCATAACGAAAAATAATGTATTTTTGACTATCCTAACCACGCTTGATGAATGAATGCAAATTTAATTTTTATGATAAGCTTTATATTAAATAAAAAGTGTTACATGCAGTGAATTTTGTACTTTCCAGTTTGTGCGTACCTACAATATGTTAAATAAATCGTTTTCTTTTTCATTCAATTGTATCCCGGGGCGAATTTAAATTTCGAATATACTAAGAGCGTCTACGTATTTTTTTCTTATACAAATATTCGTTTTAATAATTAGTAGTAGTAGAAAGGAATTTATAGGTAGAGTATATTCGAAAATGTTTTATACAAATTTGTAAAAAAATCATATAAAATTCTACTTTTTCTTTAAGAAATTTTATCTGGAAAGTGAAAATTTCCTAGCGATTTGGTGAAAATATTTATTTTTTAGGATGTAAGTGCTGAAAGATTTTTTTATTTAATGGAAATTATAACATTCTTAATCGCTTATAGTGGAAAGTAGATAACCTTGTCAAGATCGCTACCAACATACTTAACACAATAAAATACCGGTTCTACTAATTTAAACATTATATTTATCATTCAAACTCGTGATATACCGAGCACATTCGTCATAATTTATTGTGCATTAAATGACGATTTGTATGGCAAAATTTGCTTTGGAATGTTGTATTTTTTTTTTCCAAACAACCAACACGTTTGTTGAGAATATCAATCTAATGATTCATATTTTTTTCGTTAAATTCTATATATAGATGTTGATAATTGAAAATAAGAGTATTTCTATCATTTCTTATTTTGGCAAAGAAAGTTTCACAATAGTTCGAATAGACTAAAAATCTCTCGGGCTATATGCCCCTACAGACAATAAATTACAGTTCCAAGTTAAACGGAGTTACGTTTTTTTAATTACCAATATTATAATTAAAATAAGTATTGAATAATACGTAATTAAATCCACTGTAAGCTTATTGTTATTATTAATTTAACTACATATTTGTATATAGATCAATACAGGATTATGTATGACCAAATTTAAAAAAAAAATTACCTTGACTTGCACTGACACCATCATATTTAGAGTTAATGTGTGTGTAGGAAGGTTTATGAATCTATTATACAATTTTATCACTAATTTATTTGCCACCTTAAAATTAATAAAATTAATTGTCATAATCATAACAATGGAATTTGTTTGCCTGATCCTGTGAGTCAATTGAAAAATTGGTTATCTTTGAAATGTAATGAATGTCTTTGTTAAAGAATTTAATTATTAATCATCGCCACAATTAAAAATTAATGATTAAGGCTTTGAAATATTTCAAAAATTCAATTACTTTCCGATACTGTTTTTAAAAGCACAAGAGGTACAGTTGGAAAAATTGTATCTTACAGAATCAAGCATTTTAACCAGTCCTGGTAGAATTTAGAGAATATACGATACACAACATAAATTTAAATTTCTTTGAAAAGTAAGCCCTTCGGAATGTAGATGGATGTGTTAACCGCAGGTGTGTCAGCCACCCTTTCAACTTGTTTTGACTTTGGTTACCGACAATGTTATTATTATCGTATTCGGTCAGTCTAGACTCTAGACGGAAGTCAGGGACAGTGTTTGAATTGTCGAAGAAGCAGGTATAATCAAAAGTTAATTGTATAGGGATTTCTCAAGTTAAAACAAATCATAAAAATTTAAAGAAAAGAAACAAGGGAATATTTAATCGTTTGTATTTGTTGCTATTTTGTTTTATACAACCGGTTGTTGGTTTTTATGGGGTAACCTCCTACCTACGTACGTCTCCCAAGCCGTCACTGTACGAAACACCAGACGAAAGCGACATACGTGCTTAAATTAAATACAGAAATGAATTACAATACCGCTTGTTGGTATATTCTGAAAGTGGTTCTTTTTTATCGGTCATCCGTGGTACCTTGGTTATTTCTTGAAGGAATTACCTCTTATAATAGGTACCTGCCGTCATCGTGATGACGACTAGATCCGCTTAAGGCTTAACGTTTTTGTTTTATTAGAGACTGTAGGAACCACCACTTTTTGAAATGAGTCATCATTACAAATAATATGTTTTTTAACAAGTAGAATAATATAAGTGGAAAATAATAATTGGGTTTTGTATCAAATATGCAAAAATGAGTTTATTGACAATATACTTTTGGAAAAAATATAGGTAGATATTTATATATCTTGAAAAATTTATAGCTAAAATAATAACTATTGTGCTATACGGTGTGAATTATGATAATTATATGTTTTATATTCTAACTAGGTAATTGAAATATGGAAGGATCTAATGCCAAAGATCAACTATCCATAAAAATTGGAAAAAAATGACCTCACCAAACCCCGAACAAGACAATAACCACAAAAGGTAGGTATACAGTGGAGAAATAAATCAATTTATTGAATGTTCGTACTGTTCGTGATAAAATGAAAGTAATCTAATTGGTATACGATCAAATCACTTTCATTTTCAATACAATTTTTCATAGTTTGTATCAACACACATTTTTTTCCGTTGACTGACGTTACATAATAGAAGATTCCACATATAACTGTTGTCTGTGCAGCTTCTATTAATTAAAATGCAGTAATCATTTTAATTATTATCCAAAGTAAAAACAACAGCGAATAATAACTTATAATATGGAATGAAATCATCATTTGAATTATAATTATTATTACAGTTGACTGATTCAACAAATTTAGAAAAAGCAAAAAAATTAAAACAAATAAAAACCCATAAAAAATTGAAAAAAAAATCAACTTTCAGTAATCGTAATAATTGTTTTTCCCTTGGTCCATCCTGTAAGCAATAGTTGAACAGCTAAGACAAAACATCAGAAAAATAATGTCATTGAAAAACGAAATTATTAAAAAGTGTTGTTAAACCAAAACAGTATATTATTATTATTATATAGGTACAGTTTCTGCTTTTTACTGGATTATCAAAACGTTACATATATTGCAAGTAGAAACAATGCTAAGTGCTTTCATAAATTCACGATAAATTCGGTGATAATTATTGCAATAATAATAGTAGTTTTGTCAATATGAAGATACGTGTCGATTTGTGAAAGTTTGCAATTGAAAGTATAAAATAATTTGTTTTATTTATTAGCGACTGTGCATAATACCTACCTACTATGTATGTAACATCCAACAAATGTAAATTTGATTTTTCAATATTACTTTGTCATTAGCTTGCTTCGACTTTGAATGGCCTCGTGGCAAATTTTTAGTGAGTAGGAACCACTAATTTTTCAGCACTTCACCTACCGGTGTTAGCTAGCAATGATACTAAGAGAATGACCGATAAATAGCTACAAAATAAATCGTCCTTTGCGGATCAACGAATTCAGACAAAGAGATTTGTCACAAGTTCATTGCTTTTGTTTAAAAGTTTGCGTACCTACCATATTTACAAAAAATACTTTTTGTAAATATGTTAGAAGCGACAAACTTGTCGAGAGAACAATATATTATAAACTTGAAACAATATTATATTATGAAATTACAGAAGCATGGCCGACGATTTGATGTCATCGTAACTGAATATACGTACGTAATCGCAATTAAAAATTGCATACCATACATAACTAGCATTATGTGAATAATATTACAGCTAAGTTTTCATTATGGAACATATTATATTGTACTATTCATCTTTTATACCTCAGTTACATTGAACTTTCGCATAAACTATATATACAACGGTGTTGACTAAGTTTTTCCTTTTTTTGCATGGGAAGTACATAATGTTATAATTGATATTGTAATATTATATATGTTGATAAGAATGCGAGATGTATCCACTACCTACTATTTTTTAGTTTAAATTGAATTAAAATTTCAAAATAGTGAAAACGGTTGACGTACCTAGGTGCAATATGGAATGTAGTGATCAAAAATTCCTTTCTATAAGATAGCAAAGAGATTGATTCATATGATTCTCAGTTTTTATAAAAATAACATGATCTCAAACATATATGAAAGTAATTTCTTATTTTTCTGTTGTTCATGTAATAAATCAGTGTTGAAATCCGAACTAAAACTTTTGATAAAGTCTTTTATTTTAAATTATAATATACATAATTCGAGGTATCTAATTCTGGAGAATCATTATTAAATTTCGATTCCAATAATTTTATGCATTCAAAAGGTAACAACTTTCGTTTTTAAATTAAAAATATGCGAGTTACGTCACGTTTTACTGAAATGTGTTCTTAGAACGCGGAGCTTAGGTAGGTGTACCGTGGAGGCCAAACTAAAGAACATTCATTTTTTTTTCAATATTAAAGAAACAAAAGGCTTACCTATGACTTAAATTATAGTCCCCATATAAATAAAATCCAATAAATGCAATACACGTAACTGTCACTTAATACGAGTACTTACACTTATTTTAATAAAATAATGTTCACGAACGTTTGAACTCTTCAATAAAGAATGTTTTGCACCTTTCTGGTGGTAAGGTAAGCGGGAGCGGTCTGCACCAAAACGAAATGAACCGGAGGCTGCGACTATATGTCTATCTCTTTTTTTTTAACTCTTTCTCTCTCTGTCTACCTGAAGTTAATAACGTTTGTAGGCAAAGTGCTTCACCTGTTGGATTCATGCAATTGTCAGTGACGTAACTGGTTGGGTGGAAAGCAGGGTATATTATAACAGCTGTTTTAAAATGTATCCAATTTAAAAAATATATATACCTATTAATATTAATTTACATAATTACCGTTGGTTGTAGAACGACGTTACGAATGCTCACGGACGGATAACATATACCTTGTACTGATGAGGCGCAAATACGCCGAAACCGGTCTACAAGTTATGTTGACACTTCTAACTGCAAACCAGAATGGTTGGTTCAAATATCTTGTAGATATGCCAACCCCGTTTGACTTTGTAGTGTAATCCAATATCCGTCGGGGACTATAGATCAGGAAGTAGTTGTTTCTTCTTAGTTGAACGGTCAATGTCTTTGAAAATTATTTTTCAAAACTCATAAAGCGTTAGCATAATTAATATTCTTTGATATCTGTTACTATTCTTTCATTTGGTCACTTTATTGAAGTAATAAGGTTTGCCGCCAAACAGGCATTGATGTATGTTTAGCTGCATATCTTTGAGACATGTCAGATGCCACTCGTAGTATAGATCTATGATTGACATTTCTGGAAATTGTGATCTGTGAACACCTACTTAAAAAAGAAGAAAAAACTAACCTATAATATCTACAATAAAAAGTGATAAAAAATTTAAGTACTAAAGGTAAAGGGGATGCCTTCAAAAGACTACTAATCGTTTTTGAAAGACTTGTGACAAAAGCATGACAAAAGCCACAATGAACAGATGAAAATTTCAGTTGTGACAATGGTGTCAATTATCAAGCACAACTTTCATAGGGTTTGCTATAAAAAATGTAATAATTTAAATAACTTTTACCAGTTTAATATGAGAATTATCTGGGAATCGAACATGAAGAATGGAAAAAGTAGGATCACGATGAATTAGAAGATGTGGGTGGATCCTTATGATCTAAACTAGAGAGATGAAGACACAAATTGCTATCTATGAAATTGCTTAGGGAACTAGAACTAAGAAATTAAATGGAAATGTAGGTACCTTGTACTTATATTAATTATTATCTTAAGGTATAATAGATGAACTTTTTGCTGTATCTTCTTTCTCCAGATTTCATTTGTCTCTCGAAAATATTGTCTGTGTTATGGCGAGGAATCCAGGGAATATTAAATACTTGATAACGATCATAAGCTGTATTAATTAATTATTGATTTATACAAAAGACTTTCTTATTCCCATTCAAATCATCTACAAAAACGAGGGAAAACAGCTGTCATTCAATTTCTTCTACTTTATCGTGATCAAAAATCAAGCCTCCATTTTTGACAGATGTCAAATATATGAATTTATAGATCTATGATTGTCATTTCTGGGAATTGTGATCTATGGATCTATTTAAAAAAGAAGAATGATGTATGCAATTTCATAGGCAATCATGTATTTTTATGGTTTGGTTGCCTACCCTCTTAGACACATGTCAGACCTATGATTGACATTTCGGGAAACTATTGTGATCTGTGGACACCACCTATTTAAAAAAGAAGAATATCCTAACCTAAAATATCTGTAAAATATGTCAAAAATGAAAAGAAAAATTCTGGGCAAATTATCCGTTGTGATATTACCCAATAAAGGATAAAGAATAAGAAGAAAAGAAAAATTAATTGAAAATTTAAGTACTAAAGGTAGAGGAGATGCTTTTAAATAACGACTAATCGTTTTTGAAAGACTTGTAACTAAAGCCACAATGAACAGATAAGAATTTCTTGAGAATAATTTCAGATGTGTCAATCATCAAAGCTGCCCTTATAGAATATTGACAATTGAAGAATTTTCAAGTACCCATTTATATAATATTTCATCTGAAGAGAGAGGCTGAACAAGACACAAGCTTAAGGTACTTTAAATTTTTCAGTTATTATGTATTTTTTTATTATGTCTAGCATTTTTACAAGTTGTAGAAAAAAGCAGTCAAAAAAGTGGTGGCTTAGTGAAGAAAATTGAAAAAACCACAACTAAGAGATCTAGTTCAGAGCACAAGGAAACATAAATTTCATACTTTCATAGGGTTTGTTATTAAAAAATCTAATAATTCAGATAACTTTTACCTGTTTAATTTGAGAAGAATGTGGGAATATTATTAATTGATCACCCATTTTACTTGTAAGTCAACATCTGAAAACACGTACCAGACTTTCTGATAGAGAATCGTATGACAGAGAAAAGGAAAGACACCATCTGACAAAAGTAAGAGAAGCTAGAGAAAAGGAATGGGAAAAGGCTTAAGCCTTTTGCTAAATCTCTGGAGATGACGTTCAGAGAACGTGAACTTCTTGATCGAAAAGAAATAGGAACAAAGCGAAGGAGAAATAAATCAAGAAGAGATAACATTATATATAGATAGGTGATTGATTTGAACATCTACTTACTCCATTTGAAGAATGAGTTCCACCTTCACAAGAATGGATACAAAAGGTAGGTAAATATAGATTTTAATTCTGAATGTGAAAATTTTCTCTTGCTTTTTAGGAGCAAAAAAGAGACAGACTAATTTGCGAGACGCCGAGATAGAGGTTATGAATATAATCGCAATGTCCATATGAATATCGAAGAAATGTCAGCTACTAGTTCCGCTCCAAGTAGTTTCATACAAAGTGAAGCTCCGTTGCATTCCAATAACAACAAAGTAAAATGCCTTTTAGTGATTATGCATGAATTCAAAGTTATGTAATTTTCAATAAAGTTTTTGAAAAATCTCAAATTTTCATTTATACCAAGGGCTGTCGTACCATATTTTTACAACCCACTGCTATCATAGCAGTGCTATGGTAAAATTAATGGCAAATTGAAAAGAGACCGTCCATGCAAATATCTTTTTTGTACAGAGAAATATAGAGAAGTCTTGAAATAAAATCAAAGTTGTTTAGGTAAATGGGGACATAAAAGCATCAAACATGAAGAATGGAAAGAGTAGAATCACGTAAAGCCAAGAAAAAAGATGAAAAAGCAAATCAAATGTAGCTAGGTACCTTGTACTTATATTATTATTGGCCTAAGGTAAAATACACGGACTTTTGGTTGCATTAACTCTTTCTCCAATTATTGAATTTTATTTGTGTCTCGAAGATATTGTGTGTGTGTTATATAAAGAATCCAGGGGATATTAAATACTTGATAACGATCATGAGCTGTTTTAATTTATGCAAAAGACATTGTTATCTCCATTCCAATCATCTACAAAAACGAGGGAAAAAAGCTGTCATTCAACTTCTTCTTTTTTTTCCTGATCAAAAATCAGGCTTTGTTTTGACAGATGTCAAATATATGAATTTATAGTTCTATGATTGACATTTCTGGAACTTATTGTGATCTATGGACACCAGCTTTTTAAAAAAGAAGAATAATTAGGTATGCAATTTCATAGGCATTCATGTATTTTTATGGTTTGGTTGCCTACCTTTTTGACAGATGTCAGATCTATAAATTTAGAGATCTATGATTGACATTTCGGAAAATTATTGTGATCTGTGGACACCACCCATTTAAAAAAGAAGAATATCCTAACCTAAAATATTTTTAGAATATGTCAAAAATGAAAAGAAAAATTAATAGAAAATGTAAAATATAAGTACTAATACTAAAGGTAGAGGAGATGCTTTCAATACCAGTTCAATTAGAGGGGAAGAATGGTCAAAAGCAATTTTTGAGACAAATATAAGAAACATATGACAGAGAAAAGGAAAGACACCATCTGACAAAAGTAAGAGAAGAAGCTTGAGAAAAGGAATAGGAAAAGGCTTCAGTCTTTTGCTAGATCTCTAGAGAGGCACAGAGAACGTGAACTTCCTAATTGAAAAGGAATAGGAACAAAGTGGAGGAGAGATAAATCAAGAAGAGATAACATAATATGTAATATATAGGTGATTGATTTGAACATCTACTTACTCCATATGAAGAATGAGTTTCACCTTCACAAGAGTGGATACAAAAGGTAGGTAAATATAGATTTTAATTCTGAATGTAATAATTTTTTCTCTTGCTTTTTAGAGCAAAAAAAAAAATAGACTAATTTGCGAGACGTCGAGATAGAGGTTACGAATATAATTGCAATGTTCATATGAATATTGAAGAAATACCAGCTCCAATGCCAGCTGCTACTTCCGCTCCAAGTAGTTTCATACCAAGTGAAGCTCCGTTGCATTCCAATAACAACAAAATAAAATGCCTTTTATTTTTAGTGATTATGCATGAATTTTAAGTTTTGTAATTTTTAATAAAGTTTTTGAAAAATCTCAAATTTTCACTTATACTAAGGTCTGTCGTACTGTATTTTTACAACCTACCTCTATGGTAACATTAATAGTAAATTGAAAAGAAATACCATCCATGCAAAATATCTTTTTTGTACAGAGAAATATAGACAAGAGAAGTCTTGAAATAAAATCGAAGTGGTGTAGGTGAATGGGGACATAAAAGAATCGAACAAGAAGAATGGAAATAGTAGGATCATGTTCAAGCCAAGAAAATAGATAAAAAGGCAAATCAAACATAGCTAGGTACCTTGTACTTCTATTAATTATTGGCTCAAGGTAAAATGGACGGACGTTTTGCTGTATCAATTTTTTCTTCAATTATTGAATTTTATTTGTGTCTCGAAAATATTGTGTGTGGTAGATATATCGAAGAATCCAGGGAATTATAAATACATACTTGATAACGATCATAATCTGTATTAATTAATTATTAATTTATACAAACGACATGGTTATCTCCATCAACAAACACGAGATAAAAGTGCTGTCATTCAACTTTTTCGTGATCAAAAATGAAGCATTCTGTAAGTTTATATGTTAACAAATTAAATTGATAGTTTTAACTCTTATAACATGAAATTTTCATTGTATAGCCCAGTATAATTTTATTTGGTCACACCGTATTCCGTATTAAATAAAACTATAACCAAAATGAAATTTGCGTTATCTTTTTTCAAGGAATTGAATTAAGGAACCGAATAAAATTTGCGCTACCTTTTTTCCAACGTAACTGCTTAAGAAACCAAAATGAAATTTGCGTTACCCTTTTTTAATGTTTTGAATTAAGAAACCTAATGAAATTTGCGCTACCCTTTTTTTTCAACGTAACTGATTAAGAAACCAAAATAAAATTTGCGTTACCTTTTTTTAAGATTTTGAATTAAGAAACCAAATGAGATTTGCGCTACCTTTTCTTTTAATGTATTTAATTAAGAAACCGATTTGAAAAAGAACCTAACCTATAAAAATTGTGGATGATGTATTCAATGAAAAGAAAAATTAATAGAAAATCTAAGTAATAAAACCAAGGTAAAGGGAATGCTTTCAAATGACGACTAATCGTTTTTGAAAGACTTGGAACCAAAGCCACAATGAACAAATTAGAATTTCTTGAGAATAATATCAGATGTGTCCATCATCAAAGCTCATCTGAAGAGAGAGGCTGAACAAGACGGTACTGTACATTTTTTAGTTGTTATGTATTCTTTCATGTATAACATTCTTCTGAAAAAAGCAGCTAGAGCAGTGGTGGTTTAGTTAAGAAAATTGAAAAAACCACAACTATGTAATCTAGTTCAAACACAAGGCAAGATAAATTGTCTTTAGTTTCATAGGGTTTGCTATTAAAAAATGTAATATTTCAGATAACTTTTACCAGTTTAATTTGAGAAAAATGTGGGAATATTATTAATTGATCTCCCATTTTACTTGTAAGTCAATAGTTGAAGGCACGTACCTGATAGAGAATCATATGACAGAGAAAAGGAAAGACACCATCTGGCAAGGGTAAGAGAAGAAGCTAGAGAAGAGGAATGGGAAAAGAAAAGATAACATAATATATAGATATGTGATTGATTTGAACATCTTCTTACTCCATTTGAAGAATAAAAAAGAGACAGACTAATTTGCAAGATGTCAAGATAGAGGTTACAAATATAACCATAATGTCCATATGTATATCGAAGAAATACCAGGTCCAATGCCAGCTGCTACTTCCGTTCCAAGTAGCTTCATACCAAGTGAAGCTCTGTTGCATTCCAATAACAACAATGTAAAATACCTTTTATTTTTAGTGATTATGCATGAATTCAAAGTTATGTAATTTTTAATAAAGTTTTTGAAAAATCCCAAATTTTCACTTATACTAAGGACTGTTGCACCATATTTTTACAACCCACTGCTATGGTAACATGATTGGCAAATTGAAAAGAGAGACTGTCCATGCAAATATCTTTTTTGTACAGAGAAATATAGAGAAGTCTTGAAATAAAATCGAAGTGGTGTAGGTGAATGGGGAGATCAGCATGGACATAAAAGAATCAAACATGAAGAATGGAGAGAGTAGATTCACGTAAAGCCAAGAAAAAAGAAGAAAAGGCGAATTAAATGTAGCTAGGTACCTTGTACTTATATTAATTATTGGCGTAAGGTAAAATAGACGGACTTTTGGTTGTATTAATTCTTTCTCCAATTATTCGATTTTATTTGTGTCTCGAAGATATTGTGTGTGTGTTATATAGAGAATTCAGGGAATATTAATTACTTGATAACAATCATAAGCTGTATTAATTTATACAAAAGACATTCTTATCTCCATTCCAATCATCTACAAAAACGAGGGAAAACAGCTGTCATTCAACTTCTTCTTCTTTTTCGTGATCAAAAATCAAGCCTTTCGTTTTGACAGATGTCAAATCTATGAATTTATAGATCTATGATTGACATTTCTGATAATTATTACCATCTATGAAAAAAAGAAGAATAATGAGGCATTAATGTATTTCTATGGTTTGGTTGCCTACCTTTTTGACAGATGTCAGATCTATAGGGATCTATCATTGACACTTCGGGAAATCATTGTGATCTGTGGACATCACCTATTTAAAAAAGAAGAATATCCTAACCTAACATATCTGTAGAATATGTCAAAAATGAAAAGAAAAATTAATAGAAAATTTAAGTACCAAAGGTAGAGGAGATGCTTTCAAATGACGACTAATCGTTTTTGGTTTGGAAGACTTGTAACTAAAGCCACAATGAGCAGATAAGAATTTCTTGAGAATAATTTCAGATGTGTCAGTCATCAAAGCTGCTTTTATAGAATATTGACAATTAAAGAATACTTGCAAATCATTTCCAACTACCCATCTATATAATATTTCATCTGAAAAAAGACGCTGAACAAGACACAAGCACAAGGTACAAGAAATTTGGTAGTTGTTATGTATTTTTTTATGTACAATAACATTAATCTTACGGGTTGTAGATAAAAGCATTCATAGCAGTGGTAAGTACCTACAAGTTCAATGGAGGCTTAGTGGAGAAAATTGAAAAAAACACAATTAAGAGATCTAGTTCAAGCACAAGGTAAGATAAATTTTCTTTTTATACTTTCATAGGGTTTGCTATTGAAAAATATAATATTTCAGATAACTTTTACCAGTTCAATTTGAGGGGAAGAATGGTCAAAAGCGATTTTTGAGGCAAATATAGGAAACATAAGACAGAGAAAAGGAAAGACACCATCTGACAAAAGTAAGAGAAGAAGCTTGAGAAAAGGAATAGGAAAAGGCTTCAGCCTTTTGCTAAATCTCTGGAGATGACGTACAGAGAACGTGAACTTCTTAATTGAAAAGGAATAGGAACAAAGTGGAGGAGGGATAAATCAAGAAGAGATAACATAATATGTAATATATAGGTGATTGATTTGAACATCTACTTACTCCATTTGAAGAATGAGTTTCACCTTCACAAGAGTGGATACAAAAGGTAGATAAATAGCTTTTAATTCTGAATGTAATAATTTTCTCTTCCTTTTTAGGAGCAAAAAAGAGACAGACTAATTTGCGAGACGCCGAGATAGAGGTTACGAATATAATCGCAATGTCCATATGAACATTGAAGAAATACCAGCTCCAATGTCAGCTGCTACTTCCACTCCAAGTAGTTTCATACCAAGTGAAGCTCCGTTGCATTCCAATAACAACAAAATAAAATGCCTTTTATTTTTAGTGATTATGCATGAATTTTAAGTTTTGTAATTTTTAATAAAGTTTTTGAAAAATCTCAAATTTTCACTTATACTAAGGACTGTCGCACTGTATTTTTACAACCTACTGCTATGGTAACATTAATAGTAAATTGAAAAGAAAGACCATCCATGCAAAATATCTTTTTTGTACAGAGAAATATAGACAAGAGAAGTCTTGAAATAAAATCGAAGTGGTGTAGGTGAATGGGGACATAAAAGAATCGAACAAGAAGAATGGAAATAGTATGATCATGTTAAAGCCAAGAAAATAGATAAAAAGGCAAATCAAATATAGCTAGGTACCTTGTACTTCTATTAATTATTGGCTCAAGGTAATTGTTTGGTGGAGATATGTATGAGATATGAGATGAGATATGTATGAGATATGTGTAGACGACATCTTCGCAATATTGCTTTATGACTTAGTTTCTCTGAATGATTTTTAAAAAAATATAAATGAAGGAGAAAAATCTATGAACTTGAAATTGAAAATAACAATTTTTTGCCATTTTTATGTTTGTTAATAAAACACCTACACAATATATTTAAACACCTACAGGGTATGAAACAAGTGTTAACCGTAAGCCAACTGTTCAATTTTAATTTGTACAATGAAGCAATTCAAAATAAATTGTTTGGGCCACCCTACGGATGCTAGCGGAACCGGTGTGTCGGATCATATGTTACCGGCTCATCGGGCTCATGTGTGAATGAGAGACGGGCTATGTGACCGGAACCTGGAACTAAGTATGTAATCTATTAATTAGGGATCGATCATGAATCGATTGATGTTCCATTGATAATCGAATAATAATGGATGTGTGTTCGTAAATAATAGATTCAGAATTGATAATCAATCCATAATCAATTTGGAATCGATCATCAGTCGATTACTCATCGATCATCTCATCAGTCGATTCATAATGTATAATAATCGATCGTTGATTGATTAGGAGTCGATCATTTATCGATCCATAATTCATATTGATTGATTAATCGATCATGAATCGATTCGCAATCGATTGATAATCGATTCAATAATCGATTAATAATCGATTCAATAATCGATTAATTGAAGTTAAATGGTAGTGGAACTTTTATTGTGAATATATTTTGAATAGATACAACTAACTTATTTTATTAGAACTTTTAATAAACTTATTTTCAGTCAAAATTACATATGTCAACATTTACATTTTTTATGACGTAATCGATTATTGAATCGATTATTGAATCGATTATTAATCGATAATTGAATCGATTATTAATCGATTATTAATCGATTATTGAATCGATTATTAATCGATTATTGAATCGATTATTGAATCGATTATTAATCGATTATTAATCGATTATTTATCGATAATAGAATCGATTATTAATCGATAATTGGATCGATTATTAATCGATTATTAATCGATTATAAATCGATTATTGAATCGATTATTAATCGATTATTAATCGATTATTAATCGATTATAAATCGATTATTAATCGATTATTAATCGATTATTAATCGATAATTGAATCGATTTATAATCGATTAATAATCGATTTATAATCGATTATTAATCGATTATTGAATCGATTATTAATCGATTATTGAATCGATTATTAAACGATTATTGATCGATTATTAATCGATTATTAATCGATTATTGATCGATTATTGAATCGATTATTAATCGATTATTGAATCGATTATTAATCGATTATTGAATCGATTATTAATCGATTATTGAATCGATTATTAATCGATTATTGAATCGATTATTAATCGATTATTGAATCGATTATTGAATCGATTATCAATCGATTGCGAATCGATTCATGATCAATCAATCAATATGAATTATGGATCGATAAATGATCGACTCCTAATCAATCAACGACTATTATTCGATTATCAATCAAGGATACTAAAAAAAATTGTTTACTGGACCGATATGTAGATGACACTTTAGCTTGCAAACTGGTACTACGAGACAATTAAATAACATCAACTCAATACATAGAAATATCAAATTTACAGTAGAAATTGAACCACACAAATTTTCTAGATTCTACGATTTCAAATATAAATAATAGACATGAGTTCTATATTTCACAAAACATCACATACAAACATTACAATTCATAATAGTTCAGTACGCCCAGTCATAAATTAGCAGCTTTCAAAGTCGACAGAAGCAAACATGAGCTCTGGTGGGCGTGTCTATGTCGCTGTAGTTGTATTATTTTAATAAATTGTTCGTTCGTTCGTTAACATTAGCACCTGATTGGTTCGTTGCGATGAAATTCGCATATTTTCCGGGGCTCATGTTTGCTTCTGTCGACTGTATCATACATTCAACAATATGTCATTGACTATGATTTTCAGGTTAAGTGTAAAATAACATTCAACTAATATAAGACAAACGTAAAACAGCAAAATACGTCACAGATTATAACGTAACGGAAAATGATGACTGAGCACACTTCAACTACAACCTCCCATTTCTTCATCAAATTATTTATACACAGACACCCACATTTATCAATAAGATTTACCAAGGACTATGATTGAATCGGATAATAGTTAAGACTGGAAGAGGTCCACTTGCTTATTGTTGGTACATCTGCATTTAATAACAGTTAAATTCATAATATTTTCAATACAGATATAAAATTCTATCATTGAAGGAAGAAGATAGAACAAAAGTCAAAAAGACGCTCTAGCTTGTATTTTATGAATGTTTTTTTATTAAACAAACTCTATTAGCTTAGATACAATGTTATCTCTACTTCCGGGTATTGTTAGAATATCATTAAAAATGATGAATGATACACATGCGCGTTCTACAATAAACCGTTATTTATAAACTACGCATTAGCCATAAAGTGCGCGTTGATACACTGCACAATAACTAGAGAGCGCCTGCGCAATATGGACCAAACCTAACCTATGAAACACGCATGAGCTATAAAGTGCGCGATAATACACTGCGCAATGGCAACAGAACGCATGCGCGCTATGTTCAAACTGCACATTCCCAAAAAAAGAACACATCGCATTCACCGCGCATGCGCACTTTTTTAGAATTTGCAGCACAGCACAAGCCTTTACATACCTAACTACATAATAACAACCACTCATTTCACTATTAATTTACACAGACATCCACTTTTATTTACAAGTTTACCTGGAAACCAACCCTACAGGAACCTTTCTAGGTGAAAAGGTTTAATAAGGGAGAATTGTTCAGTAGGTCGTTAAGAAGATTATTTGGATATCTGTTTTTATTCATTTCTAGGATTTCTGAAATATTTAATTTGAAGGATTTAGGTTCTATTATGAAATATTTCAAAATTTGAATCGAAAGAGGTTTGAATAGTTGGAATCTGATTTTTGGTTGTCATAGCTACTTTTGTGTTCTGAAATTCTAGTTTTAAAATTCCTAAAAGTTCTACCTATACTAATTTTATCACAGTTGTCATTACCACATTTTAATTTATATACTCCTTATTTATTTAATTTTGAGGATTTGGATTTGTTGTTTTTAATGAATTTGGATGAATTGTTGTCGTTTCCGAAGCAAATATTGAAGTCTAAAGTTTCTATAAATGATTTGATTTTCAAGGATGGTATTCCAAAGTATGTTAAGCTTCTAAATTGGTTATTTTTGTTTTTATCAGAAGGAACTACTTGTTCTAGCTAGAGTATGTTTTAGTATTTTTTTATTTATGATATTGAATTTGGATCGTGATTATTATTAACAGCTATTGGAATGGAACTGTTAAAAGTCTATGTATCATACTATTGAAAGCTGCTAATTTATGACTGACTAGGTGGACTGAACTATTATGAATTATAATGTCTGTATGTGATGGTTTGTGCAATATAGAAAAGTCATGTCTATTACCTTACCTAACCTAACCTAATTATTATTAATGACTGATGACCGATGAGTAATCGACTGATGATCGATGAGTAATCGACTGATGATCGATGGGTGATCGATTCCAAATTGATTATGGATTGATTATCAATTCTGAATCTATTATTTACGAGCACACATCCATTATTAATCGATTATCAATGGAACATCAATCGATTCATGATCAATCCCTAATTAATGGATTACTTACTTAGTTCTAGGTTCCGGTCACATAGCCCTTCTCTCATTCACACATTAGCCTGGCCGGTAACATATAATCCGACACACCGGTTTCGCTAGCATCTGTAGGGTGGCCCAAACAATTTATTTTGAATTGCTTCATTGTACAAATTAAAATTGAATTGATTGATCTGTGAAATAAGTGGTTGTTATTATGTAGTTAGGTATGTATAAAGGCTTGTGCTGTGCTGCAAATTCTAAAAAAGTGCGCATGCGCGGTGAATGCGATGTGTTCTTTTTTTTGGAATGTGCAGTTTGAACATAGCGCGCATGCGTTCTGTTGCCATTGCGCAGTGTATTATCGCGCACTTTATAGCTCATGCGTGTTTCATAGGTTAGGTTAGGTCCAGATTGCGCAGGCGCTCTTTAGTTATTGTGTCGATTACTCATCGATCATCAGTCGATTACTCATCGATCATTCATCGATTATTAATCGATTGATAATCGATTATTGAATCGATTGATAATCGATTAATAATCGATTAATAATCGATTAATAATCGATTGCTAATTGATCAATTATCGATTAATTATCGAGTAATAATCGATTAATTCTCGAGTAATCATCGATTGTGAATCGATTCATGATCAATCAATCAATCAATATGAATTATGGATCGATAAATGATCGATGAGTAATCGACACAATAACTAAAGAGCGCCTGCGCAATCTGGACCTAACCTAACCTATGAAACACGCATGAGCTATAAAGTGCGCGATAATACACTGCGCAATGGCAACAGAACGCATGCGCGCTATGTTCAAACTACACATTCCAAAAAAAAGAACACATCGCATTCACCGCGCATGCGCACTTTTTTAGAATTTGCAGCACAGCACAAGCCTTTATACATACCTAACTACATAATAACAACCACTTATTTCACAGATCAATCAATTCAATTTTAATTTGTACAATGAAGCAATTCAAAATAAATTGTTTGGGCCACCCTGCAGATGCTAGCGGAACCGGTGTGTCGGATCATATGTTACCGGCTCATGTGTGAATGAGAGACGGGCTATGTGACCGGAAACTGGGGGTCAAGTTTTGAAATAAGATGAAAATCAATTTATATGCGAAATATTTCGATTATCAATTCACCAGTGAAATGCAATACCTAGTTTTCAAGAGAAGTGAAATGAAATTTATAATGAAATGAAATGAATTCACTATATCGAATTCAATAAACTTTTTTAATTTGACAACATCTCTTATATATAACAAAATCTAGAAAAAGAAGAAAATGACTGTTTGTTAATAAAGAACAGATCAGTAGGTTTTAAAAAGAAAAAGAACTTAGTTAGTTACAAACTTGGAATCACTTCAACTCAAGCTAAATTAGGCAATCCACACCACGTGATAGAAATGTCAACAAAATTGACGTTGGTTGGCACACAAAGTGAACCCAATCTGGATGATCCTTGTTCTCCAATAATGCAGGCTCACCTATTAATCATAAAAATGTATTAAGAGACTAACACCACTAAAATTTCCTTTTTCAAAACACAGAAGAAAGTTACTTTTCCATAAAGTTTTAGAAACTTAAGGTAAGATTATACAGCAAATAAAATAAAATAGGGAACTAATTAAAATAAGTTAAGAAATAGGGACAAAAAAACATTGGTTATACAGATCAATTAAAATAAAATAAGAAGTAAGAGTAAGCCAATCAAATTGGAGGTTTTTTGACAATGACTTTGTTTGTGTTTTGTGCAAGCTTAGTGAATTCCACTTTTTGTTTAATATTTTGCTCAATATTTCTATCATCCATCTCTATCACAAGAAAAATTCAATCAAAGTAAACAAATAAATATAATATTTTTAGGTTACATGTTAAAAGAATAATTGGAACCTCAGAACATTTAGAACAGAAATATATGGGTCATGCGCTTTACCGGTTTCCAAACAAATTAAAATAAAATAAAACAAAAAGATAAAAGTTGGCCATCTTTTGTACTAATTCTTATTTACTATTTTACCTTATTTCTTGTATAAACGCTTTCATAGAGATGCTTATGTTCATCTTTATTATTTTAATTTATTTTATTCCTTATTTTATTTTATTTGCTGTATAATCTCACCTTTACCAGTTATAAAATGTTTGCTGCAGACTCTCTGATATTTTAGGTTTGATTCGGTTAAATCATCACGCTTTATGGATGCTATCCACAAGGCCCACGTGTTTTCGATAACTCATTTTTATGTGGCTTATTGGGTAAACTGAGTACATATGTTGGGAATTCTATAAAACGACAAATTGTCACGATCGCCTCGAGATACACAGTTAACAACAATACAAGTCACAGGCATAATAATAATAATAAAGATCTCTAAAAACACTGGAGAAATAACAAACAACAAAACTAGCTAGAAAATACGAATATAAAACACTCTTTTCACTAAGCTCAAACGGTTGTTTACGTACATGTGTGCCATCCACTGTCATTTGGAATTGAATTTGACAGGTCGTTGGATTGCCTAATTCACACAATTCTAAGGTTAACTTATATTGTTGACAATAACTCCTTATGTCATTATTACAAATAAAATTGAAATTTGAGAATAGTTCTAGAATCTTATTTTGGTTATATACTTTTTTATTTTACTTTATTTTATTTGCTGTATAATCTCACCTTTACCAGTTATAAAATGTTTGCTGCAGACTCTCTGATATTTTAGGTTTGATTCGGTTAAATCATCACGCTTTATGGATGCTATCCACAAGGCCCACGTGTTTTCGATAACTCATTTTTATGTGGCTTATTGGGTAAACTGAGTACATATGTTGGGAATTCTATAAAACGACAAATTGTCACGATCGCCTCGAGATACACAGTTAACAACAATACAAGTCACAGGCATAATAATAATAATAAAGATCTCTAAAAACACTGGAGAAATAACAAACAACAAAACTAGCTAGAAAATACGAATATAAAACACTCTTTTCACTAAGCTCAAACGGTTGTTTACGTACATGTGTGCCATCCACTGTCATTTGGAATTGAATTTGACAGGTCGTTGGATTGCCTAATTCACACAATTCTAAGGTTAACTTATATTGTTGACAATAACTCCTTATGTCATTATTACAAATAAAATTGAAATTTGAGAATAGTTCTAGAATCTTATTTTGGTTATATACTTTTTTATTCCTTAGTAGCTTTGTAAATAGCTGATATTCTTGAAAGAGCTGCCAAATGTGGTTCTAATAAATTTATTAGTTCACAAGCACCATCCTTATGTAATTTATAAATTTCAAGGAGCTGGCGATCACTCAGGATGAAAGGATCTTTCCTAAAAAGATGTACCTAGTACTGTTCTTGTTGATAATAAAGTATATCCAACTAGGTCCACTACGTTGTTTACCACTATTTGCTGCGGTTCCTCCAAATTGGCCATTTCATTTAAAAAACGTTCTCGGGTCACTGTCACTTACTCACTTAACTATAATAAATACCAAATAGCAGACTTAATAATTGCAAACTAGGTTTAAAAACAAGAAAATTTACGTGAAATATATAGAAAATCACAACACAAATTCCGGCGATTCTAAAATCTCTGAATAATTCGCATGTGAAAAGAGCAATTCGACAGCTTGACAGCATCCGAATTATATTTGTGAAATATTTTCGAATTCGAATTTATTTCACAAATGAAATTAGTTCAAAACTTGGGTTGATCGAAATATTGGCTAATTCACTTATGAAATATTTCAAAACTTGACCCCCTGGAACTAAGTAAGTAAGTAATCTATTAATTAGGGATCGATCATGAATCGATTTATGTTCCATTGATAATCGATTAATAATGGATGTGTGTTCGTAAATAATAGATTCAGAATTGATTGATAATCAATCCATAATCAATTTAGAATCGATCACCCATCGATCATCAGTCGATTACTCATCGATCATCTCATCAGTCGATTCATAATGTATAATAATCGATCGTTGATTGATTAGGAGTCGATCATTTATCGATCCATAATTCATATTGATTGATTGATTGATCATGAATCGATTTACAATCGATTATTAATCTATTATTAATCGATCATTAATCGATTATCAATCGATCATTAATCGATTATTAATCGATTATAAATCGATTATTGAATCGATTATTAATCGATTATTAATCGATTATTAATCGATTATCAATCGATTATTTATCGATTATTTATCGATTATTTATTAATTAATTATTATTAATTAATTAATAGGTCAGATTAGGTTAGCTCTCCAGCTATTGCGCAGTGTATCGACGCGCACTTCATAGCACATGCGTAGTCTAGGGGTCATCAGTGCCAGAGCGCGCAGGCGCTCTCTAGTTATTGAGCAGTGTATCAACGCGCACTTTATAGCTCATGCGTAGTTTATAACGGTTTATTGTAGAACGCGCATTTGTATACATCATTTTTAATGATATTCTATTCTAACAATACCCGGAAGTAGAGATTACATTGGACCTGAGCTAATAGAGTTTGTATAATAAAAAAACATTCATAAAATACAAGATAGAGCGTCTTTTTGACTTTTGTTCTATCTTCTTCCATCAATGATAGAATTTTATATCTGTATTGAAAATATTTTGATATTTTGAATGGCTAGGAATCAAAGCCACCAGAAGAATTTCTTGAGAATAATTTCAGAGGTGTCAATCGTCAAAGCTCCCCTATAAAATACCAATTTATGTAATATTTCATCTGAAGAGAGAGGCTGAACAAGACAAAAGCTCAAGGTACTATAATTTTTTTATCTTCTGTATGTTCCTTGCGGGATATTATTCATTATTTTTTTTTTAATTTCTTGGGAAATTAAACCACAATATTTTTAAATTCTTTATTTCAACGTTTCGGTAGCGTTCCAGCTATCGTTGTCAAGAAAAAATAGGTAAAAATTAATTTCATTCCATAACAGACATATAAAAATATTGTGGTTTAATTTCCCAAGAAATTAAAAAATGAATGAATACATTTTTTAGTTATTATGTATTTTTCTATGTTGTATAACATTCTTACCGGATGTAGAAAAAAGCAGTAAGAGCAGTGGGGGCTTAGTGAGGAAAATTGAAAAAACCACAACTGAGAGATCTAGTTCAAGCACAAGGAAAGATAATTTCATACTTTCATAGGGTTTGTTATTAAAAATCTAATAATTCAGATAACTTTTACCAGTTTAATTTGAGAAGAATGTGGGAATATTATTTATTGATCTGCCATTTTACTTGTAAGTCAAGAGTTGACATGTACCAGACTTTCTGAGAATCATATTACAGAGAAAAGGAAAGACACCATCTGAAAAAAGTGAGAGAACAAGCTAGAGAAAAGGAATGGGAAAAGGCTTCAGACTTTTGCTAAATCTCTGGAGATGTACAGAGGACGTGAACTTCTTGATCGAAAAAAAAATGGAAAGAATAGAATCACGTAAAGCCAAAAAAGATGAAAAAGCAAATCAAATGTAGCTAGGTACCTTGTACTTATAAATTATTGGCCTAAGGTAAAATAGTTGGGACTTTTGGTTGTATCAATTCTTTCTCCAATTATTGAATTTTATTTGTGACTCGAAGATATTGTGTGTGTGTTATATAGAGAATCCAGGGGATATTAAATACTTGATAACAATCATAAGCTGTATTAATTTATACAAAAGACATTGTTGTCTCCATTCCAGTCATCTACAAAGACGAGGGAAAACATCTGTCATTCAACTTCTTCTTTTTCGTAATCAAAAATCAATACTTTTGTTTTGACAGATGTCAAATCTATGAATTTATAGATCTATGATTGACATTTCTGGAAATTATTGTGATCTGTGGACACCAACTATTTAAAAAAAGAAGAATGAAGTGGTATGCAATTTCATAGGCATTCATGTATTTTTATGGTTTGGTTTCCTACCTTATTGACAGATGTCAGATTTGTAATTAATTGTGATCTGTAGACAATACCTATTTAAAAAAGAAGAATATCCTAACCTAACATATCTTTAGAATATGTCAAAAATGAAAAGAATAATTAATAGAAAATTTAAGATTTAAGTACTAAAGAAGGTGGAGGTGATGCTTTCAAATGACGACTAATGGTTTTTGAAAGACTTGTACCTGAAGCCAAAATGAACAGATAAGAATTTCTTGAGAATAATTTCAGATGTGTCAATAATCATCAAAGCTGCCCTTACAGAATATTGACAATTAAAGAATTTTTCAAGTACCCATTTATATGATATTTCATCTGAAGAGAGAGGCTGAACAAGACACAAGCTCAAGGTACTATAAATTTTTTAGTTATGTATTTTTTTATGTTGTATAACATTCTTACGTTAGGTTAAGTTAGCTCTCCAGCTATTGCGCAGTGTATCGACGCGCACTTCATAACACATGCGTAGTTTATACGTTTATACGTTACACGCTCATGCGTGTTTCATGGGTTAGGTTAGGGCAGAGTGCGCCTAACCTAACCTAACCTAATTTAACTTAACCTAACCTAACCTAACCTAACCTAACCTAACCTAACATAACCAGCTATTGCGCATTGTATCGATGCGCTGTTCATAGCACATGCGTAAGTTATTTTTTGCCAGGTAGAAGAACAAAATTCAAAAAGACGCTCAAGTATTTTAGGAATGTTTTTTTATTAAACAAACTATTTGCTTAGGTCCAATGTTATCTCAACTTCCGGGTATTGTTAGAATATCATTGAAAATAATCGATTGATGGTCGAATGATAATCGATTAATAATCGAATGATAATCGATTATTAATCGAATGATAATCGATTATTAATCGATTGATTATCGATTATTAATCGAATGATGGGTTAGGTTAGGTTAGCTTAGGTTAAGTTAGGTTAGGTTAGGCTCTCCAGCTATTGCGCAGTGTATCGACGCGCACTTCATAACACATGCGTAGTTTATACGTTACACGCTCATGCGTGTTTCATGGGTTAGGTTAGGGCCAGAGTGCGCCTAACCTAACCTAACCTAACCTAACATAACCAGCTATTGCGCATTGTATCGATGCGCTGTTCATAGCACATGCGTAAGTTATTTTTTGCCAGGTAGAAGAACAAAATTCAAAAAGACGCTCTAGTATTTTAGGAATGTTTTTTTATTAAACAAACTATTTGCTTAGGTCCAATGTTATCTCAACTTCCGGGTATTGTTAGAATATCATTGAAAATAATCGAATGATAATCGAATGATAATCGAGTATTAATCGAATGATAATCGATTATTAATCGAATGAAAATCGATTATTAATCGAATGAAAATCGATTATTATTCGAATGATAATCGATTATTAATCGAATGATAATCGATTATTACTCGAATGATAATCGATTATTAATCGAATGATAATCGATTATTAATCGAATGATAATCGATTATTAATCGAATGATAATCGATTATTAATCGAATGATGGGTTAGGTTAAGTTAGGTTAGGTTAGGTTATGTTAGCTCTCCAGCTATTGCGCAGTGTATCGACGCGCACTTCATAACACATGCGTAGTTTATACGTTTATACGTTACACGCTCATGCGTGTTTCATGGGTTAGGTTAGGGCCAGAGTGCGCCTAACCTAACCTAACCTAACCTAAACTAACCAGCTATTGCGCATTGTATCGATGCGCTGTTCATAGCACATGCGTAAGTTATTTTTTGCCAGGTAGAAGAACAAAATTCAAAAAGACGCTCAAGTATTTTAGGAATGTTTTTTTATTAAACAAACTATTTGCTTAGGTCCAATGTTATCTCAACTTCCGGGTATTGTTAGAATATCATTGAAAATAATCGATTGATGGTCGAATGATAATCGATTAATAATCGAATGATAATCGATTATTAATCGAATGATAATCGATTATTAATCGAATGATAATCGATTATTAATCGAATGATAATCGATTATTAATCGAATGATAATCGATTATTAATCGAATGATAATCGATTATTAATCGATCGATTATCGATTATTAATCGAATGATGGGTTAGGTTAGCTTAGGTTAAGTTAGGTTAGGTTAGGCTCTCCAGCTATTGCGCAGTGTATCGACGCGCACTTCATAACACATGCGTAGTTTATACGTTACACGCTCATGCGTGTTTCATGGGTTAGGTTAGGGCCAGAGTGCGCCTAACCTAACCTAACCTAACCTAACATAACCAGCTATTGCGCATTGTATCGATGCGCTGTTCATAGCACATGCGTAAGTTATTTTTTGCCAGGTAGAAGAACAAAATTCAAAAAGACGCTCTAGTATTTTAGGAATGTTTTTTTATTAAACAAACTATTTGCTTAGGTCCAATGTTATCTCAACTTCCGGGTATTGTTAGAATATCATTGAAAATAATCGAATGATAATCGAATGATAATCGAGTATTAATCGAATGATGATCGATTATTAATCGAATGAAAATCGATTATTAATCGCTCATGCGTGTTTCATGGGTTAGGTTAGGGCCAGAGTGCGCCTAACCTAACCTAACCTAACCTAACCTAACCTAACCTAACCTAACCTAACCTAACCAGCTATTGCGCATTGTATCGATGCGCTGTTCATAGCACATGCGTAAGCTATTTTTTGCCAGGTAGAAGAACAAAATTCAAAAAGACGCTCTAGTATTTTAGGAACATAGCACATGCGTAGTTCATAGGTTAGGCTAGATCTCCTGCTATTGCGCAGTGTATCGACGCGCACTTCATAGCACATGCGTAGTTTATAGGTTTGTTAGCACTCCTTCTATTGCGCAGTGTATCGACGCGCACATCGTAGCACATGCGTAGTTTATAGGTTTTGTTAGCTCTTCTTCTATTGCGCAGTGTATCGACGAACACATCGTGGCACATGCGTAGTTTATAGGTTAGGTTAGATCTCCTGCTATTGCGCAGTGTATCGACGCGCACTTCATGGCACATGCGTAGTTCATAGGTTAGATTGGGTTAGATCTCCTGCTATTGCGCAGTGTATCGACCTGCACCTCATAGCACATGCGTAGTTCGTAGGTAAGGTTGGATCTCCTGCTATTGCGCTGTGTATCGACGCGCACCTCATAGCACATGCGTACTTCATAGTGGATCTCCTGCTATTGCGCAGTTTATTCCATCCACCTTCCTCCACGGCCCACCTAGTTTTTTACCAAACCGCTCCCACTTTTTACCTTAGACACGCCCACATTTTCCTTAAGCCATACCCCCTTTCCCAGTGCCCGCCCATTTCCCTTGAGACACGCCCACTTTTTGACATAAGCTACTCCCTCTTTTTTCCTTGAGCCATACCACCTTCCTCTAACCTAACCTCTACGGCCCATCCAATTTTTTCCCAAACCGCTCCCACTTTTTACCTTGGACACGCCCACGTTTTCCTTAAGCCTAACCCTCTTCCCCATAGGCCCGCCCATTTCCCTCAAGACACGCCCACTTTTTGACATAAGCTACTCCCTCTTTTTTCCTTAAGCCATACCCCCTCCCCTAGAGGCCCTCGCATTCCCCTCAAGACACGCTCACCTTTGACATAAGCCACTCCCTCCATTTCCCTAAGCCACACCCCTCCCTCCACGGCCTACCTAGTTTTTTCCTGAACCACTCCCTCTTTTTTCCTTGAGCCAAACCCCCTTCCCCAGAGTCCCGCCCATTCCACTCAAGACACGCCCACTTATGACATGAGTCACTCCATCTTTTACCTAAGCCACACCCCCCCCCACACCCCGAGTCCCGCCCATTCCTCTCATAACACGCCCACTTTTGACATAAGCCATACCTCCTCCCCCAGAGGCCCGCCTATTACCCTCAAGACACGCCCACTTTTGACACAAGCCACTCACTCTTTTCCCTAAGCCACGCCCCCTCCCCAGAGGCCCGCCCATTTCCCTCAATACACGACCAATTTGACATAAGCCACTCCCTCTTTTTCCTCATGCCCCACCCCGGTTAGGTTAGGTTAGGTTAGGTTAGGTTAGGTTGGTTTCGCTGACGATGTCGCTATAGTGGCATCGGCAGATAACAAAACCCAGCTAGAGATAACAGTTGAGGAAGCTCTGTGGGAAGTCGGAAAATGGATGAGGGAGAAGGGGATGGAGATGGCTCCGGAGAAAACAGCGGCGCTGGTACTCTATGGGCCTAGAGGGAAAAATGTCTCATTTGAAATGGGGGGATATAGGATAGAGCCGGGAAGGGAATGTAAATATTTGGGATTATGGCTGGACAGAGGGGTTTATTTTGGTCCACATATTAGACATGTAGTGAAAAAGGCTAGTGATAGGGCGGCAACACTGAGCAGGGTGCTTCCGAACATAGGGGGACCTGGAGACGCTAAAAGGAGAATGTTATGGGGGGTGGTTAAATCGATCCTCTTATATGGTGCGCCCATTTGGGGAGGGACCATGCAAATAAAAAAATGCCGGGATGACATGATAAAAGTGCAAAGGGTGATGTTGCTAAGGATTGCGTCGGGATATAGAACAATATCAAATGACGCAATTCAGATAATCACTGGTATACCTCCAATTGATTTGTTAGTCGAGGAGAGGATGCAAATGTGGAAGAGGGGCAGGGAAAGTAGAGGATTAATAGAAGAAGAAATACAGGACAAATGGCTGAGAAGGTTAAGGGAAGGGAATGCAAAGGGGACATGGACGCGAATGTTAGTGAATGATATGGAGGGCTGGCTGGGATGCAAACACCGCAAACTAGACTACTTTACAACTCAAGTATTGTCAGGGCATGGTTCGTTTAGGGTGTTTACGCACAAAATTGGGAAAGCGAGGGACGAAAGGTGTTTGTACTGTGGGGATAGAGACGACGTCCAGCATACAATGTTTTCATGCACGAGATGGCATAAGGAGAGGGAAGAGGTAGAGGGGAGACTGGGATTGGTACTAGGGGTTGGGAACATGGTAGGTTGTATGCTGGAGTCTGAGGAAAAGTGGGAAATATTGAGAGGTTTCTTCAAAGCGGTAATGGGGCAAAAGGAAATCGAGGAAAGGGCTTCACAGGAGAGGGAGAGGAGGGAGCGAGAAATCGATAGTCTCTAATAAAATGGGGTCATAATTTATTTATCTAGTCGGTATATGTATATACTTTTCTTTTAAATGTGGTCGTTTCTATTAATCTGGATAGGTATAAAAATTTTCTTTGTTTTTGTTTTAAATAAATTTTTATCGGAATTTTACATTAAATGTTGTTTACAATCGTAGGTTTTATATTTATTTTATTTTTGTCAACACTCATGATATTGCCCCTATGTGTTGTTATTTTGAGAAGCAGATCCACTTGAGCTGTGATGTAATACCCGGAAGGGTGGTCCCACAGTTCGAGGGAGGGGAGTGGGGTTTAGTGGCGACGCTGGCTCTCTCGGGGTGACAGTGGATGCATCTTCTGCCAAGCAGGAGGTACATGTGTTGTCAAATCGGGAAGGTTGGAAACCCACACTGGCTGTCTCTCCAGCCGTAAGTCTTGATGAAGATTCCCCACTTCCACAAAAAAAAAAAAAAAAAAAAAAAAAAGGTTAGGTTAGGTTAGGTTAGGTTAGGTTAGGTTAGGTTAGGTTAGGTTAGGTTAGGTTAGGTTAGGTTAGGTTAGGTTAGGTTAGGTTAGGTTAGGTTAGGTTAGGTTAGGTTAGGTTAGGTTAGGTTAGGTTAGGTTAGGTTAGGTTAGGTTAGGTTAGGTTAGGTTAGGTTAGGTTAGGTTAGGTTAGGTTAGGTTAGGTTAGGTTAGGTTAGGTTAGGTTAGGTTAGGTTAGGTTAGGTTAGGTTAGGTTAGGTTAGGTTAGGTTAGGTTAGGTTAGGTTAGGTTAGGTTAGGTTAGGTTAGGTTAGGTTAGGTTAGGTTAGGTTAGGTTAGGTTAGGTTAGGTTAGGTTAGGTTAGGTTAGGTTAGGTTAGGTTAGGTTAGGTTAGGTTAGGTTAGGTTAGGTTAGGTTAGGTTAGGTTAGGTTAGGTTAGGTTAGGTTAGGTTAGGTTAGGTTAGGTTAGGTTAGGTTAGGTTAGGTTAGGTTAGGTTAGGTTAGGTTAGGTTAGGTTAGGTTAGGTTAGGTTAGGTTAGGTTAGGTTAGGTTAGGTTAGGTTAGGTTAGGTTAGGTTAGGTTAGGTTAGGTTAGGTTAGGTTAGGTTAGGTTAGGTTAGGTTAGGTTAGGTTAGGTTAGGTTAGGTTAGGTTAGGTTAGGTTAGGT